>VDFB02358041.1:0-15486 GCA_007258455.2 Sequoia sempervirens
GAGGGTGTGAGATATCACCTGATTTATTGCCAGGCAGAGGAATTTCTTCATCCAGAAGAAATTACAGAGCTTCACAGAAGTTTATATCATCAGGGTTTCAGAGAGATATTCATCCAGAAGACCTATCTACAGTAGGGCGCCTATTTTTCTTTAGATCTGGAGATTCACAGAGGGCCGTACTATTTTATTTATTACTGCTGTACACAGCCGTACTTTTCTTGCAGCACTTCACAGATAATAAATATTCAGAGCTACTTATTCTTCAGGGTTTTGGCAGGGAATAATATCCAGAAAGGCCCTATTACCTTGGGCGCTTATTTCACACATTCTATACAGAGCTGATTGAGCCGTACCTTTTATTTAATTGCTTTCATCACCAGCCGTACCAGTCTGCAGCAAATCCGTACCTTCATCACAAGGGCCGTACCTGTTGTATTGAGAAAATCGTTTAGCTTTTTGGCTTCTAGTCTTCATTCACAGGAGCGCCTATTTATCTGGCATTGTTTGGATCTCTAAACGGAGGGAGAAAGGGGTGATCATTGCTGCCGCACCAGATCAAAGGCATATTTCATCTTGCTGCAATGAAGCCAGGTTTTCATAAAATATTATTGCCTTTTTGCTTGCATGCATCTGGATCTTATTTGTAATCACCTTAAGAGATAAATAAATTAACTGGCATCGATATTTGCAATATATCTTGTTATTTCCGGAGCTATAAGATTTAATTTAGATTTTCTATCATTTATTTGCAAAGTCGCAATTTCTTTATTTTATGCAAAAAACCACAAAAACAGTCAAAAACCAAAAACCTTCAAAAATATCAGCAAAACAGTCAGATCCGGAAGATAGGGGAAACTAGGGTTTCTACATCATAGCAGATCCCAAACTGAAGCAACATCCAAAGGTGCTCTTCCGACCAATGACACACCCTGCCCAATTAGAATCAGTATAACCATGCAACTTCAAATCCACACCTGAAGAATATCTCAGCTCATATCCAATTGTGCCATGCAAGTATCTTAGGATACGTTTTGCTGCAACAAGATGTATTTGTCTCGATTCACACATGAACTTGACAAAATGCACTTACTGCAATTTGGTCTAGTATAGATACATCAACGATCCAATCAATTGTCTATAAAGAGTAGGATCCACCAGATCTGAACTAGCTGCACCCTCCTTAAGCTTCTGAAAATTGGTTTCCATAAACTAACATAAAGAACCAAGATCAACTAGATTACCATCTTCTTCAGGTTTAGTAGGCTCCCTCTGAATCTTTAAGCACATGCATCAACCTTCTGACCTCATCGTCCAAGATTGCCTGCAACGCTTGCCTTAGATAAATGTTTTCCAGTGCACACCTCTAGTACTGAAGAGAGTTCAAGGTTGACCTCTTCAACCTCATTGCAGATCACTCTATTTTTAATAGGTTTGCAGAGCTACCAATATCAAACCCAGATGACTGTCTTGTGCAATTCTGATCTTTGTAGCTAAAGGATTTAACACTTGGCCCTGCAAAATTGCAACCTTCACTTCTTCTCAGTGAGTCACAAAACTCCCTCTTGATCCCTGCTTTAGAGATTGCAAAGAAGACTTCTGGAAGTGAACTCCCTCTAGCCACCAATTCAATCCCATGGCTACAAGTTGTGATTTCACGCTTGATCATTTCTTTGGTCGGCATGACTTCCTCACAAGATGCCTCAAGTTTTTCATCACTAAGCAATCTCTCATCACCTTTTGCTCCTAGAACTGTCTTGAAAGCATTTTAGAGAGAGATTACTAATAGTTTATAACTATCCAAGGAAATATCAATGCTAGAATCATACAAGGTTTACTATCTCAGGTTATAGCATGAATACATAAGAATTTATGAACAATATTAAAACATAAATAAATAAATCAACCTAAAGAGAAATATATCAAAAGATTGGAATGAAGGGATAAAGAAACTTATCTTTATTTAATTTTGATATTACTCTTTCTTCCATCTTTTACTCCTCTCGAGAGTGCCAAACTCAGTACAAGAAAAAAACAATCTGCACAACTACAAATTTCTTGAATGCATTATACAATTAGCATGTAGAACCAACTCTCTCCAAGAGTTCAAGGCTCTATCACAGTTCATGCATTAGACAATGACATCGATCTGGCCAACTAATCACCATCGAAATTGCAATTCTCTTTTTATTTTAGAGTCACACTCAGAAATCTTCATAACCAGCATGAAATAACTTGCAATAAATGAAATCTTCAAAGGATCTTATGCTAGTGAACACAATTCAAGAGAAACCACTATCTCTCTTTACTAATTACAAGATCCAACTAAATGATATAACTCAGCAAACAAAGAATACTTATCTCTTTAAATATTTTGATGGATGCAAATACTCGACGTAGTAAGATACGCTGCTCTTGTGCACAAATCAACACAACCTTCACGGCTTGAACACAGGCCCATGGCTTAGAATAGAAATTCCCTAGAATCCTTCTAAGGAGAGATCTCATCCACATCTGCAAATGAAGCATGTTGATTAGGCCTAGTTGGGCAATCTTTTGCATAGTGACCAAACTTGTCACAACAAAAACATTGGACTTTGGAGAGGTCCCACTTCTTCTTGAATGCGGGAGCACCATCAGCTCCTTTATCTCTATTCCTCTTGAAATATCCTTTCTTTCCACCTTTCCCTTTCTTCTTGGAGGATTGAGCGGAAAGAACATGAATGTCTTCATTTGTAGTGCTTCGACCAATACCTCTCGCAGCCAACCTAGATTCTTCTTGAATACAATCTGCCCTCAAACGATCAAACTTGGGAAGTTTCGATCTTGCACTGATTCCTTGAATGTAAGACTCTCAAGATGAAGGACAACCATTAAGGGCAAGCATGGTCAAATCCTTGACATCAACAAAATGACCGATAGTAGAGAGCTGATCTCTCAATTTGGAAATCTTCATGAAGTGATGACAGATTCTCCTTCCGCCATCTTCATGTGATGAAGTTGTTGCTTTAATGCAAGTGCCCAGCTTGTGTTGTTGATTTCATACAACTCCTCCAAAGTTTTAAACATCTCTCTTGCTATCTTCAACTTGGAGACAATAGGAACAATATGATCCTTCACAGAATCAACTAACATCTTCGCCTTGATATGTTTCTTCTTCCCCTGTACTTTCTCTTCCTCATCCATAGGTTCAAGGACTTTGCTCTCTACAAACTCGACCAATTCACTTTCTTCTAAGGTGAGCATAATTTTGAATCTCCAAGATGTGAAATTAGATGCTCCCTCAAGTCTATCCTCAAGCTTAAGACCGATCACCATCTTGACAAAGAGATATAAGTAAACAACGATGAGAAAGAGAGTAAAGGGTATTGCTGTAATAACAATCTGATCAAGATCTTCTTCAAACCCGCTCTGATACCATGTTAATTTTATGATCAGATTTTATGCACAGAAAAATTAATTCAAAATCAGACACAATAACATAGCAGATACCTTGGGAAAACCCTCTTCTTGAGGGAGAAAAACCTAGCAACAAATATAACTCTTATATATATGAGCAATGGCAACAAGTATCTTTACAATGAGGCCACACACAAGGCCAATAAACAACACCAGCAATGGCTGTAGCACACACTAATAGTCTGCCCTTCAATCTGCACTTGAATAGACTCACAATCTGCTCCTATATGAATTCGCACTACTCTTCTTGAAGAACTCGCACTTAATGGAGAAGGAGATCAAACTTTTCTTGATTCACAAATGAGAGAAAGTGACCTTCTATATATACATGTTGCTTAGAGGGGTCGCACCTTTTCAAGGACAAGGTCGGCCAAATTACAAATAATAAATAATAATTACAGAGAAGGTCGGCCATCTTAGAGATATGTTGCCATTAAATAATCACAAATAATTAAGGAAGTATGAAACCCGAAGCTGCAATAACATTAACATTTTTCACTATGATCTTGACCATCAAGAAGAATTGTTTTGAAGAGAGTGGAGGTCATCTGAGTTGCAAAATGTAATGTCCCCAATCAAACAACCTTAGGAAATAAAAGATTTTTCTTACATGCAATAGCTAAGACAATGAGCAAATACCAAATGCCCAATTCTAGATTGCAAAGTCCCTACTAAAGTTATGCTAATCATCAATATATTATGCTTTGTAAACCCTTGTCAATCAAATATGCATATTATTATTGCAATGGACCCTTGATCTACTAGTAAAGTTGAATGGTTTTGAATGAGCCCACCAGGGATCATGTATTGTTGAGTGCAAGGCCCCGACATCATAAGGGATGAGACTAGGATCGTGTCACGGGAAACTTTGGTGGAATGGATACCCCTCAATGCTTGGCTCTCAATAGAAGAGGTTTAAGCATAAAGGCTCATGCTCACATTTCAAGTAGCTTAAAGTTCTTTGTGCACGATATAAAATCCTCTATCAAAAATAAAAAATACATATTATGAATAGCAAGTTCAATCATCCTAAATGTTGCTATGAACTTGGGAACCCTCAAAATACAACAATAACCAAGAATAACAGCAAATCTGAATCCTCTAGCGACTGCTATAATTCTGAAACCTTTACACATTCAATTATTCAAAATAGATCTAATCAGTAATTGTATTTTCCGATTTATACAACTGAGATAAATAACCAATGTAGATCAGCACTAAAAATCAGACATTATTTTATAGTCAATATCTGAAGCAAACTCAGAAATTTTGATACAAACCCTAGACAACAGCATTTTATTATTAAACCGTATTTAATGTTTGATCAGTCTAGCAACAATGAGCTATTTAACAAAAGTTACTAACAAATACCCCAAAATATTCTATTAACAATATCCAAGCTATACAGAACTTGAACAACAGTTATGAAATGTCCCTTCCAATTTTTTTTAACCAAACTTGTGGTTTCACAATTTTTTTATTCAGGCATTTTGTCAAACTGTTTGCATTCAACTCTAATGAAGAATGTCTAACAGTTTAATCAACATCCACTTTATACTCTTAGCCCTTCTTAATATTTGTATGACACTCCCCAAGGTGGTATGGCTCCTCAATAGAATGGTACAGTAGCTTTAAAGGCTGCAACTCCTTTTTTCGTGAGGCTATCGCAAGCTTATTAAGCCTTTAGGTTGTGCTAGGTGATGATAAGGCTTGGAAAGCTTTCTAAAACCTACATCGACCCCTCCTTGCTGCCCTTTTAAAACATACAACCCTCTTCATGGGCTTTAGGATGGTACAGATGGGGTAAATTCTGTAATGTCCCCTTCCTAGGTAGTACAGTTATTTCCGAGGTTAGCCTATCATTTTGATCCTCGTAGGCTGGTAGAAGTGTTTAGAGGATCACTTGAGGCAGTTATCCAGTGTTGGGGAACATCACTCCAACAGTTGATTCAGGTTTGGACCTTTGCGGACACTCACAGAGTGATTTAAGGGTACTTGTGATGTCCCCATCCTAGTCAGCGCAGCTAGTGACGAGGTTAGCCTATTATTTCGATCCTCGTAGGCTGACAGATGTGTGCAGAGGATCATCTGAGGTAGTTACTCAGTGTTTGGTAGCTTCAGTTTGGCAGTTGTTTCAGGTTGGGCCTTCGCAGAATCTTCCAGAGTGGATTTTCAGGAACTTTCTATTTTTAGAAAGTTAGGTCAGGCAGAAGCTGCTATTTTGGGCAGGGCACCTGGTTCAGCTGTTCAGAGCAGAGTCGACCCAGTTCTTCGATTTGTTGGTCAGATGGAGAAATAAGGAGTATTTCGATGATTAATGAATATTTAATATTTTGACTTTATATTAAAGTCACTTTATTAAAATATTTAAATATTTAATTAAATTGGCCTATTATAAAGTATTTATTATACTTTATAATAAAGTATTAAATTTTGACATAATGAATATTTATTATTCATTAAAATGAGACGCCAATTATTAAATGATATTCTCCTAAGTATTAAAGGCGAATTAAATCATTTTTATTAAATGATTAATTAAAAAGAGCTGAGGGTCGAACTTTTCAAAGGAAGTATATATTCAGACAAGACAAAAATCGAACCATTATGTTATGCTATTCAACTTTTGTCTTTTTGCTCTGAACATTGGAGTTTGCAAACCCTAGGGTTTCTGGCAGACGAAGCGTTTCTGAAGAACGATACCTCTTCAAGAATTTGGCAGACTGAGACTGTGAAATACCAGTTTAAGCTTGCATCTGGGTGACTTCATTCAGGAGTTACAGATTGGATTCATTGATCGATTCATTCAGAGTTAGCAGAGAATAATCATTTACCAGTTGAGGCGAATCTTTCAGAGGTTATTTATCAGAGATCTGGCACTTCTTTCTATCAGCCGTACCATATTCCTTCTTGCTGCTGGGCCGTACAGTTCAGTACTTGCAGGGCCGTACATTTCATTTTCCACAAGGATTACTTGCATCTTCAGTCTCTGGCAGAGGATTCCAGTGCGCCTTGGTGATCTGGGGTGTTTCTTTGTCTGTGCTCGGAGATCTGGGTGATACGCCATTTCTTCTTCTTTCTTGTATGCAGCTACAGCCGCCATCAGGTTCCTCTTAGATAAATCATATTTTATTCACTATTCAAATTTTTAGCATTGTAAAAGCTCTGAAAAATAATAAAATGGTGCGCCTATGATATATGATAAAGTTTTGAGCTTATTCTTCGCATTTCAATTTATTTTGAATTTATTAAGCATTTTAGAAGAAAATCGCAGCTTCTAGTTTATTTGCAAAAATCCATCAAAACACAAAAAAAATCAAAACTTGCAAAAACAAAACAACATCAGTCAGGGTTTCGAGTTGAGAACCATCAGGGTTCTTACAGTGGTATCAGAGCACAGATCTCCTGCCATCCTGTGCTTTTTCAGTTGCTTTTTCATAATACAGTGTGCTTTTTAGTTGCTTTTTCATGAGCAGAGATACCATTCATTATATTAAGGGCGTAGGGACAGGCAGAGCCGAAGATTGGACAGGTCCACCGATTCCAGAAGGTGAGACAGTGTCAGGTGTCTTAGGCATTCACAGATCCAGCTCTAACAGCAGTGAAAACAGTGTTGCAACCCTAATGGCAGATCGCGAGATTCCTACAGAGACAGTTAGGGATACAGGGAAGGCACATGCAGAGGGTGATATTATAGATGAGGAGTTCAGACGTAGACATGACAACATGATGGACATGATGTCCCAGTTGATGGGTACCATTAGACAGTATACGCCCACACAGCCACATTACATACAGATTGGACAGACGAGCGGGACTACACTAGTGGATCAGCCATTGGCATCAGTACCACGTCAGCCGTCACCGATCTATCAGGAGCGTAGGCCAGGTCAGCCTACTTTCTTACCTAGAGAGACTCCACCTCAGACTCAGGGGGCAGAGCATCAGGGGCAGCATTAGGAGTTTCAGCCACATAATGGCATGTCAGTGGCAGATGTGACGAGGTTTCATGGTGAGTACATGTCACTAGCACCTGAGATCCGGCAGGCACTTACGTTTCATGAGTTTATGGATGTTCTACTTAAACCCGGAGGAGGAAGCGGTTGGTAGTAGACCCCCTCGACTATCGCGGCCACGACCCGCAGGTGGTGAGGATTTGCGATTATCGCGGTTATAAGATACCTTGCCACCATATTTTACGATGGGTCGACCGGGACATGACCAAAGATGCGTGGAGTCGAAGTGGACAACTACCTTTCATTGAGACCGATGCAGGAGGACGAGGCCATCAAGTTTGATACGTTGCATCTAGATGGGATAGCGCATGATTGGTTGCATCACGGCATGTATACGCTTGGCCATCATGCGGTCAATACTTACCAGGAGTTCACTGTAATGTCCCCTTCTCAATCCTGATCATCTCTATGACCGTTGGCCTTTTTCTGGAAACCCGAAGGCTAGTCGGAAGGTAAAATTAGGGTTTCCTATTTTTGAGGTTGTCTTTGCTCGGAGTTGATGAATTTGATGGCGGATTCTTTCTGGGTTTTCAGAGAGCTTCGCAGTGGTATGTTCCTTTCAGCATTCAGAGCATTTTCTGGAATTTACTATTTTTAGTAAATTCTATTTTTGGCAGCTTTCCAGTTGGGTTCAGCTTGGTTGACTTCCTGCTTCAGTTTGGTCAGTTGATTTGCTCAATATTGGCTTCAGGGCACTTTCGGAGGAATAAGTTAAGTCATTTAATTAAAAGGTCATGTTTTAAATATTATATTTTAACGTTGACCCCTTGGCCTAGACTATTGACTTAAATGTTGTTTTTAAAAAGTGGTCTTTGAGGGTGGCGCCCTCATTAAAAGATTATTTTAATTATTGCCAAAGTCAAAGCCAAGCTTATGAAGGGCGCATTTATCAAAGTATGGTATTTATTTAAAATATCAAATGTTAAGCCTTGAAGGAAAAGTACGCCATCTTGAAGAAAGGGTTAGGGTTTTGACATTGAAGTAGTTTTTAGGGTTTCGTGAAGTCAACAGGAAATTATAAGGAGACTTTGAGCTTCATTTCTCATCTTTTGTCTACTATACTGTTATGCTGCCGGATTGGCTCTGGAATCGCTTCGAGGAATGAAAGCCTCCTAGCTCGGGCATCGCTTCCTGTTTGCAAGACAACATCTAGTGGTGATTCAGTCTTTGTGAGTTGCATTTAGTTGTGCATTGTTCTCAGCTTATTGCATTGTCAGTTTTATTTGGCATATTAGTGTTTTCAGCTTATTGCATTCATTATACAGCAGATCCGTGTTTTTTATCATAAATCAAAAAATACCAAAAACAGTGTTCTGGGTAATAGCTTATTGTCTTTGCTAGGCCTAGGCGCCACCATCCTCAAAGTTGTAGAATTTTTAGAGATTGCATTAATTTTTAAAAGGAAATCGCCCATTTCAGCTGGCCGTACCATTTAGCTGCATTGAAATTCGTGCATTAATTATTGGTTGCATTTTGGGTCTGTTTTGGGGTGTTAGTTTGGGCGCCATCATAAGAAGAGTATTGTGCATCAAGAATCATGCCAATTGAACAAGTTGTTAGCGAGATATGAGCATATGAGCATTTCCATAGGTTGCTGGTTATTTCGTTAAGAGCAGATTTGTATCAGAAATCAGAAATTATTGTATTGCTCTTTGAATGTATTATTGTTTGGGCATGACTATCCAAGATATGGGTAGTTCTCTATGATGTAATGTTAATCTTTCAGCTTCTTAAGACATTGGCAGGCCAATCTTTCTTATGTTGTAAAACTGACAGTAGTACTGGCAGTCATTCTTTGCTTGATCTAATCTGGTTGTAATTCTCAGTTCAATTAAAGTTATTGTAATAGTTATAGCTCAGCCCTATGGTAGCTACTTTCCCTCTTTGGGTTAGCAAGCACATTCTGGGTGTTGAGTAGTTTCATCTTCAGCATTTCTCTTTCAAGCATTGTTTTTGTAATCACTCCGTCATATGGTCGCCCCTCACTCCGCATTGGATTGGGTAGCACATACTTGACGTCGAGTTCCCTTTCCAGTATTTAGAGTAGAAGATCCTCTGACCAATGCTCGCCATCATCGGCGCCATCCTGGTTAGAGTTGCTTCAGTACGTTTTGGTTTATCTTCTAACCTTAACGGGTACTTTGATTGTAATGTTGTAATCTGTTAATTGAAAAAGCGAAAAAATTGGCTCGGAATATTTCAGTGGTATCAAAGCCACGCATCCTGCCATCCTGTGAAATCAGCCTTCTATGAGTGACAGAGAACAGAGGTACTTGGCAAGAGTATACAAGAGGGATACAGTTCAGACACAGTTGTATCAAGCTCCAAAAGGTCAGACAGCATCAGAGGTTTTGAGGGCTAATTGGGAGCTTTCACAGGAAACAGAAATGGGGGATAATGAAAGGACTTTAGGTGGCAATGAAAGAAATGAAAGGATTTTTGGTGGCAATGAAAGAAGTTCAGGCAACAGAGGTGACAGTGGGAAGGGTATAGACAATTCGGCCAATCTAGGTCAAGGGCTTGATAAGAAGATGGATGCTTTGTTGGATATGTTCTCTCTCATGTTAGGGAGATTGGGTCCAAATACTCCACAAAACAATACAGTGCATGCTGGTGAGCATAGTGCTACCAACCAGCACAATAGTCATGTTGCCCAACCTTCAGTTAGCCGCACCTACATTTCTGCTAGACCACTCAAACCCACGTTTTTGGCACCAGCAAACCCACATCCTGATCCCGAAGAAAATGCTTCATCTTTGGAGAGGCTAAGGATAGGCCGTACGGAATATGACACCCTTCCTGATGAAGTCAAGCTTGACATGTCCTTCAATGATTACATGGAGTATAGAAGGAAGGATAGAGGCCAAGGGAGAAATTATGACCAAAGAAGAACTCCAGCACAAGGAGACTTGTATCAAGCTATCAACAAGGTTACGCTTCCCCACTTTGATGGAAGTGATAACAGTTCTGCCCGAGCTTGGATACAAAAGCTAGACAACTATCTGGCTCTCAGACCCATGGCTGAAGAAGAAGCGATTAAATTCGCTACGCTACACCTAGATGGGGTGGCGCATGAGTGGTGGTACCATGGCCTAGTTACCTTGGGTCATGGGTCTATCACGACCTACGATGAGTTCACCAATAGACTCATTGAGAGATTTGAGAAGAAGGATCCCGAAGTGCATTTCAGGGAGTTAGCACAGTTGAGACAGTATGGCACTGTTGATGCCTACATAACTGAGTTTCAAAGACTTTCAATTATGGTCACTGGAATCACGGAGAGAAGATTAGTGATCCTATTCAGCGAAGGATTGATGGAGCCACTCAAGGGTTGGATCAAAGCTTTTGATCCACCGTCCTTACAAGAAGCAATGAAGAAAGCTAGAAACATGGAGTGGGCTGCTCCCAAAGCAAAGTTCCATTCCAAACCATCATTTCACAAGGGGGATAGAGGGAAAAAGTTTCATCAAAAGCCTCACCATAAGGAGTTTAAACAGTAGAAACCTCATGGCACCAGATTGGATCCAAAGACTATCAATGAACTTCGAAGAAAGGGGTTATGTTTCCGTTGTTGGGAAAAATGGTCCCAAGATCATGTTTGCCCAAAGGGTGCAAAAATCCATCAAATTGAGTTCTATACAGCTGAAGAAAACGATTCTGATTTTTCTGATCAGCAAGCTGACTTTGAGGACAGCGAAGAAGAAAAAACTCCAGAAGAGTCCGAAAGTGAAAAAGAAAGTGGTGGTACATTGGCTCAACTTTCGAGCTTCCAAAAGAATGAGTCTTTCAAAGTTCATGGGATGATCAAAGGGCAGCGTATTGTTGCTTTAATTGACACTGGAGCAACACATAACTTCATAGACGAAGTTGTGGTGGCAAAGAAAGGGTTGCAAACAGAAGACTTTGAAGGTTTCAGAGTTATGGTTGCTGATGGGTTTCACATCTCATGCACCAAGAGGATTCCCAACATGTCAATGCAATTGGGCAATTACGAAGTCAAGGATGACTTCTATGTGGTTAATATTGGAGATACGGATGCTGTCCTTGGCATTCAGTGGCTGCAATCTCTTGGAGAGATCTCTTTAAATCTGCAAACCATGGAACTCAAATTTCAATCCGATGGAAAGAAGGTGGTGTTGAGAGGAATGTCAAATGGTGGCCCTCGGATTGTGTCATTCAAGAGGATGGCAAGGTTGATACGTCATGACCAAGTGGAGTGGGTTGCGGAGTGCATGATTCTTCCAGCTAGTCCAGCTAAAACAAAAATAGAGCATCCTCCAGATATTCAGTCTTTACTCACCAAGAAGAGTAAAGTGTTTGCTGATTTACCTCCTGGACCCCCTCCTGATCGAGGTTCAGAACACATCATAGAGCTCAAGGAAGGGGCTAAACCGGTGATCACAACTCCATATCGGTATCCGAAGAGGCAAAAGGATGAGATCGAGAGAAATATTCGAGAACTTTTGGAGATGGGTTTCATACGCCCAAGCAAGAGCCCCTTTGCATCTGCGGTGGTTCTTGTGAAAAAGAAGGATGGTACCATGCGCATGTGCGTGGACTATCGTGCTTTGAACCAAAACACTATCAAGAATAGATACCCCATTCGGGAATAGATGAGCTCATTGATGAGCTACATGGGAACTAAGTTCTTCTAGAAGATTGATCACGAGGTCCGGGTTACCATCAGGAATCACAGATGAGGGGATGGGATGATGTAGGAAAGACAACACCGGATCACCTGTTGAATTCTTAGTGTACCATTTGGGTTGACTAGCGCTCACAGCTACCTTTGGGTCTTGCATGAGCAGGTGTCTTTGAGAATCAATTGAAGGTTTGTGCTGATATTTTTTGATAATGCGATCTGACAAGACTTGGGAAGATCATCTCCAAAGCACTTGGAGGAAGTGCTTGAAGTATCATGGAATCGAGCTTACTTGTTACTTAACTTCAAATGTGGTGGGAATGGAGGGATTCTGTACCTTGTACATGTCGGTCTTTGAGGGAGTGAAGGTGATCGAGGAAAAGATCAGCGATAGTTGATTGGCCACCTCACGAGCTTGACTTCGATTCAGAAAGGTTTTGGGTCTTTGTGGTTTTATAGGAGATTAGTAAAATTCACGAATGCTGCTCCTCTTCGCGATCTCACCAAAAGAACGTGAGAAAGGCTCTGTTTTGATAAGTTCAAGAAGATCATGAGCTCTTGTCCGGTTTTGGCTATTCCAGGTTTCTCCAAGCCATTCGAGCTGCAATGTGATGCATCGGGTGAAGGAGTGGGGGCTGTCCTGATGCAAGACAAACACCCTATCGTGTTTGAGAGCAGAAAATTACGTGGTGTTGAAAGGACATATTCAATCTATGACAAAGAAATGCTTGCCATTATGCATGCATTAGCCAAGTTCAGGCAGTACTTGGTAGGGAACAAGTTCGTGGTTAAGACGGACCACAATAGCCTCAAGCATTTCATGCACCAGAAAGACCTAAATGAGAGCAACGAAATGGGTGAAGTAAACCAAACTACGACTTTGACATTGAATATGTCGAAAGGAAAAATAATGTCGTGGTAGATGCTCTCGAAGACCTCATCTTAGCTCATTGTGGCCTTGAGCTTACATGGAGTGGAGAGACATGTTGCTTGATTATGCACCAAAATCAGTTTGCAACCAACATTATGAGAATTTTTCATGATGAAAGGTACAAAGGTGGTTGAGAGTTGATGCAGTATAAGGGGAAGAATCTTTTCGGTGGCTGATTCACAAAGGCTGAAGAAAGAAAGATTCTTTTGACATTTCATGATATTCCGGTTGCTGGTCACCAAGGGTTTTTCAAGACATATAGGGAGATCCAAGAAAGATTTTCTTGGAAAGGATTGAAAGGAGAAGTACAACGCTACATTCAGGAGTGTCCTGTTTGTCAAGTGAATAAGAATGAGCATACATTACCAGCCGGGTTGCTGCAACCACTTCCCATTCCCAATTAAAAATGGGAAAGCATTTCGATGGATTTCATCACTGGGTTGCCCAAGGCCCAAGGGAAGGAGTGTATTTACGTGGTAGTTGACAGATTAACCAAATTTGCTCATTTCTTTGCCATTACCAGCACTTTTTCTGCAGCCCAAGTTGCAGATTTGTTCTTTCGAGAGGTGTTTAGGCTGCATGGGTTGCCAAAGAATATTGTAAGTGATAGGGACAGCAAGTTCCTAAGTACCTTTTGTCAGGAAGTTTTCAGAATGAGTGGTACTGTGCTCACTCCAAGCACGAGTTATCACCCCCAAACTGATGGGCAAACAGAAGTGGTGAACAAGTGGTTGGAAGGCTACTTGAGAAATTATGTGTCAGAACAACAGAAAGCTTGGGTCAAGTGGCTGCATATAGGCGAGTACTGCTACAACTCTACTTTCCACATGTCAATTAAGATGTCTCCTTTCTTGGCACTTTATGGGTATGAAGCACCTAGTTTTGCAGATTTGGTGTTTGGTGACAGCAAAGCACCCCTAGCCAAGGATTTGTTGCAGCATAGTCAAGATATAATGAAATCCTTGAAGGATAATTTGCAGATTGCACAAAATCAGCAGAAGTTGTATGCTGATCAGAGGCGTGTTGAGCGCTCTTTCGAGGTTGGGGACATGGTCTATCTTCGCTTGCAGCCTTATAGATAGTCTACTCTCAAGAAGAGTGGAGCTGAGAAGCTCAAACCTCGCTTCTATGGGCCATTCAGGGTCATCAGAAAGGTTGGGGCAGTAGCTTATGAATTAGAGCTACCTTCTGATAGCAGAGTGCATAATGTTCTCCACGTGTCTCGCCTCAAGAAGGCACTTGGACATAATGTGGTTGCTTCATCACAGTTACCACCTTTGGATGAAGAGGGGCAGTTGGTTCTAATTCCAGAGGAGATACTTGATGTCAGGGAACGTTCTTTGAGGAAAAGAACTATCAGAGAATACCTGGTGAAGTGGAAGAACCTGCCTATGGAGGATGCGACTTGGGAAAGTGATGAGATTCTGCAGCATCCTGGTTTGTGATTGCTTGAGGACAAGCAATCTTGGGGAGGGCGGACTGTAATCTCCCCTTCTCAATCCTGATCATCTCTGTGACCATTGGCCTTTTTCTGGAAACCCGAAGGCTAGTCGGAAGGTAAAATTAGGGTTTCCTATTTTTGAGGTTGTCTTTGCTCGGAGTTGATGAATTTGATGGCGGATTCTTTCTGGGTTTTCAGAGAGCTTCGCAGTGGTATGTTCCTTTCAGCATTCAGAGCATTTTCTGGAATTTACTATTTTTAGTAAATTCTATTTTTAGCAGCTTTCCAGTTGGGTTCAGCTTGGTTGACTTCCTGCTTAAGTTTGGTCAGTTGATTTGCTCAATATTGGCTTCAGGGCACTTTCGGAGGAATAAGTTAAGTCATTTAATTAAAAGGTCACGTTTTAAATATTATATTTTAACGTTGACCCCTTGGCCTAGACTATTGACTTAAATGTTGTTTTTAAAAAGTGGTCTTTGAGGGTGGCGCCCTCATTAAAAGATTATTTTAATTATTGCCAAAGTCAAAGCCAAGCTTATGAAGGGCGCATTTATCAAAGTATGGTATTTATTTAAAATATCAAATGTTAAGCCTTGAAGGAAAAGTACGCCATCTTGAAGAAAGGGTTAGGGTTTTGACATTGAAGCAGTTTTTAGGGTTTCGTGAAGTCAACAGGAAATTATAAGGAGACTTTGAGCTTCATTTCTCATCTTTTGTCTACTATACTGTTATGCTGCCGGATTGGCTCTGGAATCGCTTCGAGGAATGAAAGCCTCCTAGCTCGGGCATCGCTTCCTGTTTGCAAGACAACATCTAGTGGTGATTCAGTCTTTGTGAGTTGCATTTAGTTGTGCATTGTTCTCAGCTTATTGCATTGTCAGTTTTATTTGGCATATTAGTGTTTTCAGCTTATTGCATTCATTATACAGCAGATCCGTGTTTTTTATCATAAATCAAAAAATACCAAAAACAGTGTTCTGGGTAATAGCTTATTGTCTTT
>VDFB02358043.1:0-11161 GCA_007258455.2 Sequoia sempervirens
TCTAACTTTTAAACTTGAATCACTAAAAAGTGATTGTATATGTTTTGAGTTTTAAAATGATGTAAACTAATAAAATGTAGTTTTTTTAGTATATTGTATGTTTGTATTTTTTTATTAAAATTAAAAATTATTTGAATACAAATTTTTTTATTATAAAATTGACACTATAATTTAGTTGTTGATAAAATGTTGAAAAATAAGGTTAAGTGGGACATGACTTAATTTCTTTTATTCATTTTTTTGGTATTTATAATTTAAAACTTTAGTGCATAGATTAAATTTTCTCTATTTGGATATATATGTTTAAAATATATCTTAAAAAATTTATGTACTAAAAACACAAATAAGATGTAGCTTTTTTCTTAACTATTTATCCAAAATAGATAAAAATTATATCTTGCATGAAATCTCTACTTTACTACATCATATTTTTTTATTTTCTAGTAAACTTTAGTATTTTCCTAACAAGATAATCCACCTATATTTTGGTGTTTATGATGTGCTTTTAGTAAAAATAAAAAATAATTAAATATTAAGAATAATATTTTTAAAAACTACACTTATAGGTCTACAAAAGGTTATTTATATATAATTTTAATTAGGAGTTGTGAGAACATCAAGTTTTTTGTTTTTTATTGTTTTTGGTAAATTGGCCCCAAAGTGATGTTATGTATGTATTTAATGGTCACTTCCAAGTGAAAAAGTTGTTGCCTAGATCTAATTTACCTAGAATGAATCCAATCAAACCATGTGTTTGACCAAAACTAACATTCAAGTTGAAAAACTTAAATTTATTTGTGATGATAAGTTGGATTCAAGTGTGACACAACTGTGCACTTTCACCCATTTACATAATACTCTCCTCTAAGACTATTTTATAAAGAATTTATACATACCTTGCTTCCTTTTTCTTTGTATTAGATTTTGATCAACTTAATTTCATAGATAGTTTTGGTGGTATGCTTTAAAATTTTATGGCTCTCTACCCTTGCATATGCTCAAAAAGTTACAAAAAATGTTATTCTTGCTAAGGTTTTGAAAAAAAATGGTTTTCCTATGTATTATGGTCTAAGAAACCCTAAATACCCTAGCTTTTCCTTTTACTTTATTTTTAATCATTCATTTAGGGGAGAGGGGCTAGTAGTCATGCGAGCTAACTTTGTTAGCATGTAGCGATTGGCTAGAATATTGTAGAACCTTCATTTTTTTTTTAAATGTAGACTGGCCTCTTATTTATCTATAACTAAGGTTTGGAGGTGTGACTCATCATGCAACTCACCACATCATCACATCCATTGAGAAGTGTCTAAAATTTTACTTTTTAAAGGTTCGACCAAAACTTAATCATGGAACCCCAAATAGTTGAACAAAGAATATCATTTGTTGCTTGTAGAATATCATATTTTTATTTAAAATAAAAATAATATACAACCTAAATGGACCAAATACCTATTGATAACCATAAATATTTGATATCTCTAGATTTTATATTCAATACATATGGACTAATAGTTGAACACAAAAAAACTATTTGTTGTTATAAAAACAACACATTATAATTATTTAAAATACAACTTATATCTAACAAAAATGGACCAATAGTTGAACACTAAAACTTTTTTAAAATACTTCACATTTAATGAGAAAATACATGTTATTTATTGTGCTCACCTTTTATATTTGTGATAGGACAAACTATTAATATAAAATACTCCAATGCTTGTACATTGCTACCCCAATAGTTGTACACATAAGAACAATATTTTTTCACTATGATAACAATACTTGTTTAAATAAGTGTCTTATTTTATTAAATGAGAATTTTATTTTTTAAATGATACACTTATAGTAGATAGTTATGATATTTTATTTGAGACAAAAAAATACTTATTTCACTTCTTCATGAATGTTTTTATGTTTTTATATATAACATTTAGAGGTTCTCATGTGTTCAAGTATTGGTCCACTTTTGATCAATTTGGTTACTTTTTGTATTTACATTTGGACTATTTATTTACAATATATAGTATAAATATGTGGTAAGACTAAGTATTATAATCACAATTGACTGTACGACTTTTAGACCCTACATGACTACTAGCCCCTCTCCCCTACTTTCTTACCTAATTCCTAGTGCCTTAACTTTTCTTTTCTAGTCCTTCTATATTGTATGGTAATCGGCCTCATTTACATTTTCCTAGCATTCACTTAATCAAATTACCACATGTGCATATTAAAAGACTTAAATTAAACCCACTCTTATACCCTCTAGTGGACCAATTGCTTGCCATGTGTCTTATTTCCACTTGTTCCATGAGTTTGCAAGCAATATTTTATTTAGGAAAAGAAAGGTCGCAAAACTGTAGAAAGGGAACACTTTTTTGTATTTCTATTGGTTTTTTCTAGTCCATGGAAGGTAAATTGCTAAAGACAAAATAGGTTGTAGAACTACAAAAATCATGACACTTGGCACCTTCTTTACATAGTTTCATGTTTGTGGGATGCTTGAAAGGGGCTTAAATCGTCAATACGGAACCAAAAAAAGGTCAAAACTTGGTAGCATTTGATTCAATTCTGTGAGTCCATTGACTCTCCAAAAAGGGATAAGTTCTTCAGTGTGAAAATGCAAAAAAAGACACACTAATATTTCTCAATGATTCTGCAAGGTTTTTCAAAAAGTCTAAGTTTTTTATTATTAGAATGGCGACATGTGTCATGGTTTCAAGTGGATTCTATGAGTCGCAAGATCCTCAAGGTAGGTCCCATTTTAGATTTTGAAACTATGGAAGGCTACCACATGGGCTCCTAGATGACATCATATACATTTTTGAAGAAGATATTTTTTGCGGACCCACTTGGATGATGTGTAAAGTGATCCGACGTGCAATGTTATTATTGGCTAAGATTTTTCAAAGCATATCAAATGTTTTCAAATCTAGTGAAACCAATCTCAATCACAAGATCTTGTCCTATCATAATAGATCAATGACACATTCAAACTTGAAGAATGGGTTGTTGAATGCTCTTGGCTCGTGCAGAAAAGAAGTAATGGAAAAAGTGACTAAATTCTACTCAATCTTTGCAAAGATTTGTTCTATAACTATTATAATTTGATCAAGAAACAAAATTGTTTTGCATTCATCAAATCTAGAGAGTGAATTTCTAGCATTCAAAGACTTCTCTAACAATCGAGGGTTGCAAGATAAAAAAAAAATTGCATTCTCAAGTCCTCTGTTTGTGAAATTCATAAAGCTTTCAATTCTAGAGTTTGAAATTGAACTTGTTAATCTAGTAAATTATCTAAAAAGCATAAAAACCTTAGAATCCTATACAAAAACCATAGGTCAAGAATCAAGCTACAGTTATGAGTCAATCAAAGGTCCAAGCATCTTCATCTAAAAGACATTTTGATGAAGATTTAATTGTACAAATTCTTGGTTCTACTAGGAAAGCTATTTGTGCCCATGGGATTGGTGCAAAAAGTGGACTATTAGATAATGGTAGAGAGTGTAGGCATGCAAAGCTCCCTATAATCAAGTGGAGTAATTTTACCCATTGGTACAACAAAAAATCTTCTAGGGTTCCCAGATCCAATATATGGGTGTATGACCTAGGGAAATTAATTATCCCAAACATATATATAAATAAGGAATTTATTAGACAGCCAAAAAATATGATGAAAATGTTAGAGTTATTAGGGTTGAAAATGGGGGAGTATTAGTGACAATCGACAAAGCCTCTATCTTTGAGGTTTTTGGTCTAAAATCAGCTACCAATAAAGTAATTGATTTTGATTTCTTCAAACAAAAATACCAACAAGACAAGAATAGTTATAGGGTATTATGGTTACCAAGGCACAAAATAGAATGGTTTGATAAGAGGTCTATCAGAATCCCTGCAAATGAGACAAATCCTTTCAACATTGAGATTTTTGACAACTAATTTATCAAAACCTATCATGCACTCTATCAAGTCTTAGGTGGAGATGCTAAGACTAAGCTCCTTGTTCCACTAATGTACATGGTAGTAGACATCCAAAACCCCTTGATAAATAATGAATTTGACTTTGCTACCTATATCTCCAATGGCATCCATAAGCAATTGATGGAGATCAAAACAAACAACAAGGTAGTAAATTTTAAATGGTACTCCCTACTATCACATGTTTCTATATGAAGGGAGAACAAAATGAGACAAGGTGCTTCAAGTTCAAATGACAAATGATAGTGGCAAGTCTCTACCTATCCAATGTTGGACTCATGTTTGGGACATGCATTGTGACTTTGTCAACTATGTGATCTTTGAAGGCCACTTTATCAAAAGAGTTTTGAGTTTCATGGGGTAGAGGACATATTGTAGAAAGATCTTAGATTTCTTAAGGCCTAAGGATAAAGTGTCTGAGCTTGGTGTGCTACATAATTGAATACATTGGTATCTTCAATTTGATTATGTATTTATAAGGGTATATGAGTGTCTGATGAGACCTCATATCATTCCCAAGTATGTCCCTCTTAAATTGGCATACTTGGAGATAGTTTGGCAGCTAAATGAATCTAATAAGACCCACCTAAAGGGACAAAAAAGGGCTACTTCTTCCATTTCTCTATTATTTTTTTAGACTTCACAGTGAGAAGAGAGAGCTTATAACTCATCTATCCCATATTGCAAGCTTATAAGATGGTTCAAGATGGCATTAGGGCTTTTGAACTTGAAGGTTTCATAAATTAGGTAAGGACTAGTATTAGGAGATCCTCTTTTGCACACCAACTTCTCTTTGGTGAGGATGTGCTTAAAAAATACCTCACTAATAAGGAGGTTAATGAAAGAAGAATAAAATGGGTTTCATGTGCTAAGATAAATGATCATATTGCTAGGATTCAAATGATACAAAATAACATTAACAAATTGATTGGGAAAGCCCCAATAATGGAGGAAAGGCCACAATAGATACCTCTATATATGTAATTGTTAGAAGAGGAAAGGGTCCAATAACAAAGTAACCAAATCCTCTTAAGAGCAATCATTAGTACCATCCCCACCTCCTTGAGAAGTCCCCATCACCAACTCTCCTCTACAAGAGAAACCTTATAAAAGGAGGAGGCTTGATCAACAATCTTTGGTTGATTACCCCCTAGGTGTTAATGAAGAGGAAGAGATAAAATTTATAGTGGCAGAGGTAAATCAAACAATTCCCTCTCCTCCAAGAGAAAATTTTGTTGGGGTGCCTCAAACCCATTTCTGCATAAATACTGGAAATGGAGAAAATGATGCAAATAATATGAGGGCCCTTTCTTGCACATAATTCATCTCAAATGATGAATTTGTCAAGTCCAAGGAGTTCAAGGAATTTTTGATAAGAATAAGGAGAGAAGAGTTCAATAATAAATTGAACATAGAAAAAGGTGAAGTACACCCCTCCAAGAATGAGGAAGTAACTAAGCAGGTGCTAAAGGAGATCTTGACTTTGATGTCAAGAACATCACACCAAAAGAAGGGAGGAGGTTAGTAAGACAAAAATGGATGTTGCTACTACCAAAGTGGAATATTGATTCTTCAATAGCCTTAAACACAATCAAAAGACAACATGAAGATATTTTCTCTTCTAAGGAACATGCAGTACATGCATATTCAGGGTCAGGCTTTAACCCTAAGTGGGAAACCTTGGGTATACCGGCTCTTGCTCCCACTATATATAAACCTTAGGTGGTAAAGCTAATGCAAGAAATGAAGGGGAGTCTTATTGTTAAGAGAGTATCAAACACTACAACTCCCCAAGCTATCTCATTGGTTGTTCATACAACCAAATTTAGTGAAAACACTACCAAAGATTTGCAAGAGGAGTATGATCAATTGCTAAAAGATCATGTGAAACTAACAACAAAATATAACAAACTGAAGATGTAAGATCCATTAGCAGCATCTCCTATAGAAAGGGCTGAAGTGGCAAGTGCTTCAACTCCTAGTTTCTCAAGAAGCTGAATTGTTTGAAAAAATTAAAAATCTTGAGGAATAAATAAAATGTTAGGAAATAATACATAATACCCACATTTTTAATCCATTTCCTACATAACCCCATGAGAGAAAATCATTCATGCAAGTTACCTTAATGCATAGATCAAAATAAACAAGCCACAAGATATACATTGGGAAAACCTTTGAGAGGGAAAAACCCAACCTCCAAAAGCATCCATACTCCATCTATTATTTAACAAATAAACAATACATGCACTTATGAAAGTTATCATGAATACTTCTAAAACATCAAGCCTCTCCAATGCATCCTCCATGTGTCCAAGCATGAATCTGCACATCCCATGCCATACTTCACACATGCACTCCTCAAAAAGACTCAATAATGATAACCCACTCATCCAACCAACCTTAACCACCAAACATGTGTTTTCTTTTATAGATACAAGCTCACACAAATACAACAAAGTGGCAAGATAAAACCATGTACCACAAAACCATTGATCCCCTCATTTAATATTGGTTACTAATTTTTTTTACTTTATTAAATATTTACCCAATATTAAATTATTATCACATGTCTCTCACACATTAAATAATAATCCAATATTACGATACAATATACAAGTGGTCCCCAAATAATTACCTAGTGTGATTAACCAAACCTCCTAGGTGAATCACAACTAAATAATTATTTAATTACAAAATTATAATATAACATTTTATGCAATGGTTTACAACACCATATCCCAACATTCTCTCACTTCTTGTATATATTGCATAAGGGATCAATCAATAAAATACATCATTATAACCATACATGTAACCACATGAATCTCTAGCATGATCTCATGCTCCATCAAGATACTTGCAATAAAACCAAAGTGACCACCATCTCAATAAAGAACTTATCTCATCCTCCAATGTGCTACCTAAGGGAACATTCCAAGGTGAAGATGCACCAATCCAAGAACACAAGCATCAAATCCAAGTGATAACAAAGGCTCCAAGATGTTGTCAAATATAAAACCAACATGATTGGAAATATAATCCACAACACATGCTAATACACCCAACCATCCATACCTCCTAGGTATCAAATACATTAGTAAGCTCATGCCAACAACATATGCAACCCATAAACTGAAATCAAGCTCCATATATCAAACTTGTTAATGAAGAACATACATATCCAAGAACTCCCATTGCATGGGTACTGTCAAAGCATATCAATTCTACCAATCAACACTATATCAAGGTGTGATAAATGATAAAAACATTATGTACCAAGGACAACCATAATGATCCACATATGAAACACCAATAGCTACATACTCTCTCACAACATGTCACCACAATCCTCTCAAATCATGTAAGAACATGAACCTCCCAGAAGGAACCATATAATGAAGAGAGAAAGCTTGTAAATCATAACATGTCCTACCAATACCTCAAAAAATGCAACATTGTGTCAAATATGATCTCCTTAAAACCCAAAATAAAAATCCTCAACAACACCTAAATCGTTCAATCTCTTAGATCAAACAACATATGAATCATGTAATGCCAACATGGATATAATCCTATCTAATCAAGAAAATCAAAACTCAAATGTATCCATTCCCAAATTAGGAAATCAAACCAATAACCATCTCCTAAAACTCCTCGTTAATGAATGATAAGATAAACTCAAATGCACAAGGATATAAGCATGCTAAACATCCCTCAAAATGAATCCTCCATAACTAACTCTCCATAGCTCAAGATCCATATCTATAAAATATAAAGCATCATAAAATCATGCTAAATAATCTTCAAATGAGTCTTCCAAAATCAATCATCATCACTCAACTCATTCCCATGAGAAAATAAAGCACAAAACATAATCACATCAAAAATGGGATGGGTAATACCTATTAGATGATAAATTTCCTAGTAGACCAAGAGTGGGGAATGATAATGCTCCTCAAATATAACCAAGTTATCATGACTCACTCCAAGAACAATCTCATCTATAGTTTCATCATGAACTCACATCCATATCCAAGTAAAGTCTCCTCAGACTCCATGTTGAAACCTCTAAAGAGTAACTGTCCCAATCAAATGTCTCTAAGAACAAGAGAACTCCAACCTCACCCACGTCTCCAAGTATCCATGAGCACCTCCAACCGATCAATTCATACTAAGATATGAATTTAACACAACATCCTCATGAAGCTCCCAAGAAAATAACCAATGTACTTAATGCCAAGAGAACCAACAAGATCAATGTCAAAGCTTCAACCGTAGAATTAGGAACCCATCAACTAATTTTTTGATATTATGTATTCTACAATTAAATTGTTATCATGATTCATCCATAAACTACACAACAAATAGTTGTATTACAATCCTACAAAAATAGGTACTTGTCATTATTGGCTAGAATACATGACTTGCAAGAATATACTATTTCAAACTATTATTTGACTTGCCCATAGATTGGTATTCCACAAATATTTTATCAACCACACAAGAAATATAATTATTGCAATATTAAATAGAAAAAAATTATTTCCCCATAAATATTTAACAAATATTTATTTTGATAAACAAACTCAACTTCAACTATCTCAGTCATAGTTGCATCTAATATGAACTAAACTTGAGGTCAAATCTTGCAATAATTTTTTGATATTATGTAGCCTACCTTTAAATATTTTTATGATTCATCCATAAATTACACAACAAATAGTTGTATTACAATCCTACAAAAATAGTTGCTTAACATTGTGTGACTACAAGGCTACAATACATATCACTTGCAAGAATATATTATTTCAAATTATTATTTGACTTGCCCCTAAATTTCTATTCCACAAATAATTTATCAAATACCCACCAAATATAATTGTTGCAATGCTAAATATAAAAAAATCAATTCTCCATAAATATTTAACAAATATTTATTCTGAAAAATAAACTCAACTTCAACTATGCCAATCATAGTTGCATATATTATGAATTAAACTCAAAGTGAAAGCTTGCAATAATTTTTTGATATTATGTAGCCTACCTATAAATTGTTGTCATGATTCATCCATCAAATACACAACAAATAGTTGTATTGCAATCTTACAAAAATAGGTACTTGTCATTATGTGGCTACAATACATATGACTTGCAAGAATATAGTATTTCAAACAATTATTTAACTTGCCTCTAAATTGGTATTCCACAAATAATTTATCAACTACCCAACAAATATAATAATTGCAATACTAAATAAAAAAATCATTTCCCCATAAATATTCAACAAATATTTATTGTAATAAACACATTCAATTTCAACTATTTCAGTCATAATTGCATCTAGTATGAATAAAACTCAAGGTCAAAGCTTGCAATAATTTGTTGATACTATGTAGCCTACCTTTAAATTGTTGTCATGATTCATTCATCTACACAACAAATAGTTGTATTACAATCCTAAAAATTAGGTATTTGCTATTGTATGGCTACAATACATATGACTTGCTAAAATATATTATTTGAAACTATTATCTGACTTGCCCCTGAATTGGTATTTCACAAATAAATTATCAACTACCCAACAAATATAATTATTGTAACAATAAATAGAAAAAAATCATTTCCCCATAAATATTTAACAAATATTTATTTTGATAAACAAACTCAACTTCAACTATGTCAATCATAGTTGCATCTAGTATGAATTAAACTTGAGGTCAAAGTCAACCCTAACAATTATAATATTCGTTAACCTAATAAAATCATGATACATTCAACTTGCAATAATTTTTTGGTATTATTGTAATGTCGCAAAATTGAACCTAGGGGCAATTCCACACTCTCTCATGTTTGCCTAGCATTTATGACACCTTGGAACATTAATGACAAAATCCCATGAGTTGGAATTTCATGATTTTGACTCCATGCGGACTTGTACCAGAGCAACATAAGCCTAATGACATGTTTCCTGAGAATCTAGGCTCTAGACACACATGCGGCGCACAAACATCTATGTGGTGTGCTAGCATCCTAACGGTTTCCCAAGTTTGAAACAGGGGATCTAGAATACTAACCCTTGAGACACATGTCCTAGCAGTTACATTTCAGAAGTAACGGCTCTTTTCCACCCTTCCAAGCATCAAAAACCCCTTCTTAGCTCTCATTTGAGGGTTGGAAGACATTCATTCAAGCTTTCTGGTTACTTGCTCCAATTTTGAGTTATCTTCATCTTTGATAGCAGTGCTCTCACAAGTGAAGCCATGTTGGACTGAGGTCCTCCCAGCAGCAACAACTCTCAAGAAATCACTCAATGGTGCATCTGTATGCTGTGGAGAGGGTCTAGGCTCATGGGTAATGCTCTCTCTCTCACACACTTTCCTTTCCTACTTGTTTATTTACTATCTTGTAGTGCGGGTTCTACTCCTGAGTAGGTTTTTCTCTCACCACATGCTTCTTGTGGTGCGGGTTCTACTCCTGAGTACTTTTTTCTTTCACCACACACTTTGTTTACTTCATTTGCGCTCCCTCCCAACTTGGCTTTCTGTGGAGGTGGAAACACCAAAATGGGTGTCTAACTGAGGGAGGCCCCTATACATCCCCAACCTTTTCTCCTTGATCTTTTGTGTGTAGGTCACAAAACGAAGCTTGGAGTGAAGATCCAAATGTCCAGAGAAAGGTGAGCTTTCTTCAAGCCTTCTTGCATTCATTTTAGTTTTTGGTTTTCTGACTAGTTAGTTCATTCAATACACTTTAGACCTGAGCCTAGAAGTGAAGCTTGTTTATGTTTGTTTGAGTTCCTGAGCCCTCTATTTCTTAGGAAGCCAGTGCATCCTTTAGATGATAGTGCACCACACTAGCATCCTAAAACTGTGCTGATGTCTTTTGGCTGAGAGCTCCCTCTTCTAAAACAAAAATCTCTTGGTTTTTCTATCTTAGGGTCTATGGTAGTTTTTTCTCGAAGCATAATTGTGTCTTAGTTCTTTATCATTCTACTAATCCATTTATTTTGAGGTGTATAAGGGTAGTTCATTCCCTGGTGATCTCTCGAGAAAGGAGAGACTTGTGTGCAACAAATCCCTCTTATATCACATTTTGGTGAACTTGACATGAACGTCGGATCTATCTTCGCGATGTTGCACGTTCGTGATAATGAATTTTCTAAGGAAGATTTTGGTATGTT
>VDFB02358043.1:11181-30442 GCA_007258455.2 Sequoia sempervirens
ATAGTAAACAAATTACATATAGAGTACGGGCTTCACTCTCTGATGTCAATTTAAAGCAACATAATCAAATGATCAACCTTGTACAGAACATTCCAGTTACAATGCTTTATGAATTAAATTCATACACACTGATCACCAACTGACCGTTCACACCACTATTTTCTCAAAACTGGTCATCATCTTCAATTCTTGAGTATATCCATGTCGTCCATGATCTGTTGATCTTCCTCATAGGAATGGCCACAACAGTCTAACTTCCAACGGTTCCCATTCTGCTTCTCTAATTGGTCGACGACACACCACGTAGGACAATCTTCCAATCGGTCAAAAATGTTCAAACAGTATTCGCATGTCGGCGAGACACTAACCGTCTCCCCGATGCCATATAGTTCAAAATAGTATTCGTGATCTAGAAGTTGTTCACCTCTGTGAGCTAGCAGTTGTTGGTTGTGCTTCGGTTATATCTACTCTCAAGAATTGATTTCCATCTTTGATTGTTGATTCTATGTTATGTTCTTCATCGATACCCTCTATGGAAGTTGATCCTAGAGTGAGTGTCAAAAATGAAGAACCACCTAAAGAAAAGGACCCTAAGTCTCCCTCGTCTGCCTCTCAAATGAAGGCTTTCCTTGGTGATGATTGGGGCTCCTTGAATTTCTCTAAATTCTTCATCGCCGAATACAAGGCAAACCCCTCTTGCATAGACCTTCTAGGCATCCCTGACACAAAGGAGGATGATACTCCCATTGAGGAGAAGAAGTTTGATCCTATTCAGGAGGTCACTCCTTCCTTTGCTAAGGAGACTAATCTCGCTCCTACAAAAGAGGTTAACGTTTGTGAGCCTGGTAAAGAAGCTGGGAGTACTCCCATAGAGACGTTCAACATCCATTGGTGGAATGAAATGCTCTACGAGGAGCTTCCACCTCCTGAGGTTTTGCAAACTCATTACGGGTTTGGATATGAACTCGCTTCTCAGTATGGCTACGGGCAGAAAGGCCTAGGGTGTATCGAACAAGTAATTTAGGTCCCTATCCAATTTGAGCTACAACAATGTTGTCTAGGTTTGGGATGCTCTATAGAACAATCCAGGCAAAAGCCTTGGTGGAGTACATTAATATGATTTCAGCCAAGCTGTTGATCCTAGTTCATCCTAAGTTAATAGAGGAAAGGGGGCAGGCCGAGAATGGCCCTCTAGATGTTTTCTCTTTGGATGAACTACTAGGGGAATTTCTAGGTGCTTATTCCCTGTTGCTTCCTTATCATCACAAGAAATGATCCCCATATCACTTGCATAGACAAGCATACTTTGGAGAATTCATTTTGAGTATTGATGAGGATACCCTCTATCTAACATCAGCAATGATGTCACGATATCTCATCCTAAAGACTGCAATTCCCTTCTTAAAGGAGATATTGTTGATGTTTCTATGGATCCTAAATCCTCAAAAAAAGTAATTAAGATTGGGAAGTGTCTCTCTTCGGAAGAAGCAGATGAACACTTTGATCTCTTGCATTCTCATCCTGATATCTTCGCTTGGATGTATGAGGATATGCTTGATATTGATGAGTCTATAGAGGTTCACAATATCATCTTATGTCCTGATGCCAAGCCAGTTGAGTAGAAAATCTGAAAGATCAATCCTAGGGTGGCATTGATGGTCAAGACTGAGATAGAGAAACTGTTGAAAGTAGGCTTTATCCATCTAATTGACTATTCCCCCTGGATTTTGAATATAGTTGTTGTTAGTAAGCCTGATGGTCATATTCGTATATATATCAAATTTTGCAATCTTAATAAGGCTTCTCTTAAAGATGATTTTTTGTTGCCTAATATAGATATGATTGTAGATTCAACTGTAGGCCATGCATTACTATCTTTTATGGATGGCTTCTCGAGTTACAATCAGATTCGTACTAACCCGGATGATCAATACAAGACATCCTTCACTACCCCTTGGGGTACTTTCTATTATGTATTCATTCCATTTGGATTAAAGAACATGGGAGCGACTTACCAACGGGTGATGACCTCGATATTTCACGATTTTATCCATAAGATCTTAGAAGATTGCATTGATGATATATTGGAAAAATCAATAACCCATAAAGATCATGTAAAGAACCTTTGTCTTATCTTTGAAAGGATTTGACTCTATAAGATGAGACTAAATCCTCATAAGTGCATCTTCAGTGTTGATGTCGACAAGATTTTGGGGTTTATAGTTTCTCACCATGGAATCGAGGTTGACACAAATAAGATTGACATCATTGTTAACATGCCTCCACCGAGGAATATCATTGAGTTGCAAAGTTTACAAGGGAAGATTCAGGAAATTCATAGATTTATATCTTAATTGGCTGATCATACCCTTCCTTTCACTCATTTATTGAAAAAGGATGTTCACTTCATATGGGATGAAGAGTTCCAGAAAGCATTTGAGTCAATCAAAGCCTATTTGGCCAATCCTCCTGTATTGATGCCAACTATGCAAGATAGGCCCTTTCTACTTTACCTTGCTGTGTCACCATATGCTTTGGAAGCTCTCTTGGCTCAATATAATGACATAGGAAATGAGAGAGTAGTCTATTACATTAGTTGTGTTCTAGTTGACTACAAAACTCATTATTCCTCCATTGAGAACCAGTGTCTCGCTCTCGTCTTTGCTACGTGGAAGTTGAGACACTACCTTCTCCATGCTGAGACGCATGTTATAGTAAAAACGAATCTCTTAAAGCATCTATTCTCTAGTGTTGACCTTGCTAGAAGGTTAGCAAAATGGGTTATGTTGATTTTTGAGTTCGACATAAAGTTCGTTACTAAGAAGTCAATAAAGGGTCAAGCGGTTGTGGATCAACTAGCGGATGCTCCATCATCTCGCTCCTTCCTAGGGTTGGATTTGTTTCCTAATGAAAATATTTTTGTAATTAATCATGACCTTGAATGGAAAATCTATTTCAATGGATTGAGGTGTCAAACTAGTTCTGGAGCTGGTGTGGTCTTGATATCCCTTGAAGGTAAACCGGTTCCTTTATCCTTTCAACTAGATTTTCCTTGCACCAATAACATCGTTGAGTATGAAGCTCTTATTGCTAGATTACGTGTTGCGCTAAGAATCAAATGTGTTCGCATTCTAGGTTATTCTAAACTTATTGTGAACCAGATAACAAGAACCTATCAAGCTAAGCAAAGTAAGTTGTCTTGACATCGATACCTTGCCTTTTCCTTGCTTAAACAGTTCTCCTCTTTCACAATAGACAATGTCCCTAGGAGAGAAAATAGACATGTTTATGCCATGGCAAGTGTTGCTTCCTTAGTACCTTTAGAAGAAGATACAAAAGAATACCACTTTGTGGTTTAGGTCTTGCAAACCCCTATTGTTCCTGACCAACCCGAAGCCAAGTCCCTTGTGTGTTCTCATGTGGACTCTGGAGAATGGTTTTCTAATATATATAACTACTTAAAGACTAAAAACTTTCTTGATGATGCTACAAAGAATGATCACACTCATATAAGAAATCTTTCAACCCGTTATGTTGTTCTATCTGATGTTCTTTATCAAAAAGCCTATAACATCTTGCTTCTCAGGTGTCTCACTAAAGCAAAAATACCCCTTTCCCTTAAGGAATCCCATTCAGGCTCTGGGCGAACACTTTGGTGGTAGATCCTTGGCAAGAATACTGACACACATGGGGTACTATTGGCAAATGATCGAACAAGATTCCTTCAATTTTGTTAAGAAGTGCCTTCAATGTCAGCAACACAGTCATCTTATTCATGCACCTACCCAAGAATTACAAAACTAAACTTCTCCTTGGCGTTTGCAAAATGGGGGTTGGATATTATTGGAAAAATATCACCTCTTTCTTCCAGGGGATGTACCTTTATTATTACTGCTACAGATTACTTCATGAAATGGGTCGAAGCTATTCCACTCTGATCCACAAATGTTTAAGCTATTTGTAGTTTTCTCATGAACAACATCATTTCTCAGTTTGGATTGCCTGCTATGCTTGTTTTTGACAATGGTACACCATTCAAGAACAAGGAAGTGAAGCAATTCTTCAAGAAATTTCATATTCAGCATAGGTTTTCCACACCGTACTATCCATAATCCAATGGTCAAGTAGAAGTATCTAACAAAACTCTTGATCTCATTCTCTATAAAACAATTAATAAGCATGGTAAGGATTGGCATATTAAATTAACATACACTTTGTGGGCCTATCGCACGAGTGTTCGTACCACAATGGGAATGACACCTTACAACCTCATGTATGGTGTCGAAGCTATCATGCCTTTGGAGTTGGAAATTCCATCTTTACAAGTTTCCCTTAAAGGGTTAATTGATGATGAAACCTACCACGTTAACCATTTGCATCAGCTAGAGATGCTCGATGAGCACTATTTATAGGCCCTTGATCATCTTAAAGCTTATCAACGGTCGTTATCTAGATAATATAATCATGTTGGATGTTGATCTGAACTCCTTACTATGAATCACTTAACAACTTGTTAGATTCACCAGGATACAGATTTAAAATTAAGATCGTAACTGACGATGCTTGTGAATTGAGCAAATAACAACATAAAATATAGGAAAGTAAAGAACTGATAGAAATCATGCACCAAGAAAAGAGAGACAAAGATTTGATTACGGAGTTCACCAGTTTCTGGCTACGTCTCCGGATCCGCAAAATAGCGTGATCAATGCCATTACTATGATGCAACTGCTTTTACATCACGGTGGTCTTTCACTGAGTTACAATCCGCTTCCCACTGAAACACTGTCTTGACAAGAACTTTCTAGCATCCACACTGCCTAGTTCTTCTGTCACCTTTACAATGTTATCAAGCAATAAAGCTGCAACTCTCTCTCTCTCAACAAGAGTACCTAGGCATCAAGCCTTTACAAATGACTCAAAAAGTCAAACAAAATCTCTCAATGGACTCACTAAGTTCTTATCTCTTCTCCTAGAGACCACTTAGCCCTCAAAAGACTCCAATAACTCTCACTCCAAACCCTTTACTAAGAGACAATAAACTCTCCAAGAGCTCTTACAAAGAATGAGAACACACTCTACAAGAATTTCCCCAATTCTCCCAAGAGAAAACTCTCACAAGACTCCTCAATCCCGGAATTCCCGAATCTCCGAATGAAAACACTCTCACCATCTCCCTTTTATACATAAAAATAAGCCTAAAATGGGCTTAACAAAATAATTAAATGCCTAACTTTGTCAATTTTAGACCCCTTTAGTTGTAAATGGTTAGGGTAGTTTGTAAAATAAATGGCCCCTAACTTTATTCGGCAAAACATCAAACAAATAAAACCCGACCTCATTATAACAATAAGCGTGCTCTGATGAATTACAGCGGTATGTAAGTATTATTATTTTTGGTGGATGCGGAGTTCAAAACTAGTCGGTTGTTTTCTAACAATAAACCCGTCGATTTTTTAACAAAACAAAATCGGCTACTGCCGTCATAATAGTGTCTGCGCATTTGGTGCAATGGCGTAGCCATTAGGCATCAACGGTCCGCGGGTTCAAACGATAGCAACATCTTGTTGGCCCAGAAACAACCAATCCAACTTCATCAGCAGAGATAAAGGAGGACCGTGCTAGCCTATAGGCTTGCCGCGTGTCACTTCGTGATTCACTCATCTTGCGACATCGCGAAGCGAAGGTTGCCCGTGTCGTTCTTCCATTTGATGCTTCGAGCTAACTCAACTCTGAAACGTCGATGACTCAACGCCACTGTCATTCGGCCCGGACTACCGTGGATGCCGCATTGACTGACATCGTGTTGTACTTGAATCTTTGGCGTCATCGTCTGGATGACATATGTCAACTTACCCGATTAGTCCCACTTTGGATTTAAGTACCCGCGTCGGCGTCGGCTATCACGGATGATAGCGTCATCGCTGTTTTCCCTCTATCCACAAGTCAGCACAAACTTTGGTGGCATTATCTTCAGCATATGAGCTCGGATTTTCGGCGAAATGACATGCCGGAGTCGTCTTGACAAGCACGCCGATTTGGCGTAATTTGTGAGTCAGGATGATCAATTTTAAACTTCGTATTACAGTACCTGTTTGGTGGACAGCGGTAAACATATCTACGCACATCGACCTCCTTTTGGCCAGCGATTCAAGTTGCGTCGGAATCCTGTCGGTGAGCTCTTCAATCTGAGACTGCTTTCGCCTGATTTGAGGACAGTCAATTTTCCAGTCAACCATCTGGCATCCTCGGCCCTTGTTGAACTTTGACCGATCATATCTCGAGCAAACAAACTCCTTTTGACACGCTTCAAGTTGCGTTAGGATTGTATCGCTGTGCTCTATGCATTGATGTCATTTCTGGAAGATTCTGAAGCTGCTGGATTTTTGAGGCCTTGAGATCCACGGATCGAGATGTTATTAGTGTGTTGCTGATATGTGGTTGTCATTTATGTCAACACTATTAGCATTTAGTGTACTAGAGGTTGTATATGTTGAGGATATTGAGAAAATTGTAAAAGAAAGTGTTCCAGGTTCCCTGTGGAACTATGCAGGTCATGAAGGCATCTTGTTCTTTACATTGAAGTTGATTCTTGTATGGATTAAAGGGTTTTATTGGCGTATCTAGATCATCTACGAATTTTTTAAGTGCATATAGATTTGATCATGTTGTGGTTGACAATGTTTTTGTGGTCTTTGTCGGTGGTGTTCCCCAAGTAGAAGTTTGGCAATTATGCATGCGATTCTAGTTGTTCGCGAGATGTTTCTCTATTGTTTCTTGATGTTTTGGATGTCTCTAGATCATGCTCTATCTTTGTGGGTACATCACATTTCTCCGGTGTGCTCATGGTCAAAGATCTTTTCTTGCGCATGTTCGATTTTTCATGTTCCTGGCCGACATGATGTTGGTAGTGTGTTGTGGATCTTTGCGGTGGAATTAATTGAAGTCTTTTGTGTTGGAGATATTAATTTGGGTCTCCACATGTTTTGGCTGACCTTGGTGGATTCACATTAAAAATTTATTTGTAAATTTGGGCCGACATTGAAAATATGTTTTATAAATTCTTGGTCGACTAAGTTGTTGATGAAATCTCATGTAGCGGATATATAAGAGCAATTTTTTCATTGGTGTAGTGTGTGGAAAAGGTGCTTCATGTGTTGGGTGTGCTCTTATGTGTGTATGTGTGAACATCATTCGATTGCAGAGCAGAGTGTGAAGAAGATCGAGTGAAGTGTGAAGAGTGAAAAGAGGAGTGTTATGTGCTTAATTGGAACTATAATCAAGCTTGTGCATAAGCTAATTTTTTAGTTCATACCCTCTGGATTCTAATCATATTCTACATTTTTGGGTAGTGAGCCTCTTCTATAATTGAGCAGTGAGCTCTAGGCAGTGTGCTTGAATTCATGTGCATTCCCCTTGATTGATTTCATTATACTTTTAACAAGGTATAATCTTGTGGACTAACATCCACTATGGTTTTTCCCCTAACAGGGTTTCCACATAAAAAATATTGGTGTTCTTTGTCTATCTGATGTGTTAATTGTTTATGGTTAATTCCTTATTCATCAGATCTAAGATTAAGTTAAGTAAAGTTTGGAAAGTTTATTATTTTGTGACAACTGATTCACCCCCCTCTTAGTTGTCTGTCCTTGTTTTTCCAACAAATCGAAGTGTGCTTCCTAGGAGTTTTAAACTAGGAGATCTAGTTCTCTATGAAAACCATAGAAATGTAAATGCGTTTCTTGATCAAAGAGGAAAATTTAGTCCTAATTGGTTAGGCCCTTACATTTTGATCTTCGTATATGGTTTTAGTTCCTATAGATGCGATGCCTTTAAAATAACATGTTAATGCGATGCATCTTCATCGATACTATGCATAGTGTTCTATGTGTCATCTGTGTGGTGTTCTTTCTACAGAAGGGAAGTAGCACTACATATGTTGACATTATTCATTAACACATTATGAATTTTTTTGTGTTATGATATGACCACGTGTGTATGTGTCCATGCATCACATTACAACTTTCAAGACAATTAGATCATCAGTGTATTTAATTCACATACAACCATGTGTGTTTATTAAATCATGTTAACATCTAATGTAAGTATACATCCATATGAGAATATAGCATCCATAGCATAAACATGCACAAAATTAAAAAATATACATATCCAAATGAACAATACCATGATATTAGAATCAATGTATCCATATATATATATATATATATATACGTGCATGTATGTATCAAATGTCATGTACATGTATCAGGCCACTACTATAAAAAATAAGTGGTTGTTGAATATATTTCTATTAAAAACATCTACAAGTATATATGTATGTGTATGTATCTCGCTACAAAAATGATGTACAAAACTGATGATGAGCCTCTATCACTACAATGCGTGGCTCCCAAAGCCCTCTGGCTCTAGTGGTTTCTCTGGTACCCTCAGGAGGGGCTAAATGGTGGTCATGGAGTGGGATCAATGTGAGCGTGATACAAACAAAGCTTCCTGCATCCCTCTAATCTCTCCTTGTAAAGAGGATATAGTCAGCTTTGCCTGCCTCAACTCGCCCCGTAGCTGCTAAACATCTATCAGGATCATAGTTGCCAGCTGCCCATCGAGGTCATCAAGATGGCTCTAGAGGGTGTCACATGCCGGCTTAGCAACATCGGCCATACTCACTACCGCATCTCACTTGGCGAGCACCATCTGTAGCTCCCCCAATAGCTGATCACACTATCCTCGGATGGTGGTCAAGTCTGCATTTAGCTAAACAATCTTCACACCCCACTCCTCATAGGTGGTCCTCAGGCACGCTATTTGCTTGAAACCAGGGGCATGTCATCCTATAGATACCAGTTGGTAAACCTCAAGGACTAAACCTTGGATTGACACATCAAGGAAAACCTCTAAAATACACTGAGCTATAAGCCTAGTCCATCCTTGTGCATCGTCTGCAACCATAGAGAAAGAAAGAGGTATTAGTATCACATGGCATATATATACATATCTTGTAAATAGAAAACTAAAATTATAGAAACATAAACATGTCTCGTATACCTGGGTCCCTTGGCTGCCATGTCGGGTCAAGGTGAGGGTCGATGTTGGGACCTGCACAATTGGCATCAGTTGCCACTCCCGATGACACTAGAGCCACTACTGCTGCAACAATGGAAGCTAGTGGGGCTGAAGAGACGGGGATAGTTGGTGGGGGGTCCAACCTCCTTCATCGCCTTGGTCTTGGTGGTGCCGCTTGCTCCTCCTGTGGTATCTCCTCCTCCTCATTGGCCTACTACCAACCTCTCCACCTATCCTACAAGGGCTGGGGTGGCAAGTCCTTCTGTGGACCAAGATCCCCTCTCGGGCACCCTCACCGAACATAGGAGCAGGATGATGCCTCTCCCACCACTACGCAAAATCAGCCGCTACCCCAACATTATCTGCCACCGCTATGGGGGGTTGATCATGATCGGGCTCATCGTCATATGAGGGGACAATATCAGTAATAGTGGGGTGAGGGAGATCCCCAACCCTCACTGCACACTCCTGTAGGCCCTAGTATAGGTGGGAACATCTATTGGAATAGTCTAAGGTTGGCCATGTAATCTCGACGGCCTATCAAAAAATAGTCCCGTTGTAGGTTCCTCAAGTACCTGACATCATCTACCCATCTAAAAAATTGGTGAGGTCTCCACTAAACCTCATCCACATTAAGAGTGTCAAATTGTAAATTCCAAAACTATAGATCCTTGAATCTCCTTTGACATATCATGTTGTACTAGTGGGCCATGGGAATGTGATATAGTCGTTGCTGGGGAAAACTGACTGGTCAGGTGCACATGATGTGAGAAAATCCCACACTTGGAAAAGTGTGCATGTTGTGAGGCTACGGTACTCATAATGCACGTACCGGCCTAGCTCCTAGTAGAGGTGCGCTAGCATGTTGCGCCCCCAGGAAAAAATAGTCCTAAGCTCTATTGGATCTCTCTAATAGCATCGACAAGGCCCCCATGTAGGTGCAAGCCTCACCCATCAATTGTGATCCACAAGGCCGCGATCATGACCATAACTTGATGGAGCAATGGTGTAGTAGTCCTCACCTAGTCATACTAGTGCACATAAATGTGGCTCATGCCATCACCACCATCTATCCTACCAGAGCAATAGAGGACACCCTCCCTTTGCTCCTGTGTCGATTGAGTATCATCGAGAGCCACCCTCCATCCGTGGATGGGTAGCCCGAGGATCTAATAGATGTCCTCGAGTGTGATAGTCATCTCTCCACAAGGCAACTAGAAAGAAGACATGGTGGCATCCCACCGCTCCATAAGGGTCGTAAGCATCCTCTCATGGTACCTCATCTCTGGCATGGTAAATACATGCTAGAGACCAACCTACTGAAGATGTGTGACCTCATCCTCTAATAGACGATCCCTTTGCTCATGAACGAGTCAGAATGCTTGCCCTCCTAGATGCCCTTGAATCTCTGGGTAGTCATATAAAAAGTTAAAAAATTCTAAGTTAGAACATCGAATTTTATCATGAAAATTAAATATTAATTAAGACCTATGTGCGCCACGTAGATGTCTGTGCATTATGCATGTGTCCCCGACTGCCATGGTTTCCTCAAAGACACCAACACATCTTCAAGATGACAGTGCAGAGTTAGGACCCCAGTTCGTATAATGGACAATAGTGTAGATATGGGATGCAGGTGCAGAAAACAAATGCATGTGCACCTCACCATCTTGAAAAATGCTAAAAAAGAGATAAAGTTTGCAAAAAATTGGGCTTAGATACCTACCTGGTCCACCTCGTGGCCCTTGGTGACATCTTGGTGTAGCTTCTCTAACCTCGATGCCTCATACTCCCTCCTGCTAGGAATTTTGCTGACTTTTCTCTCACAAAGTCAACAATTTTCTCATAGTGAATAGTGAAAATGACCCTTTTAGGGGCCCACCTAGGTATATATAGGCCTCCCAGGGCCCATTTTTCCTAGAGCTTGTGGCTCCCCGGTTTCTCCTAACTTTTCCCCACCAAGGTGGGGCAAAACTTAGGAGGGGGCATAAGGTTGTCTCTAGATCATATTTTTCTTTCGAATTGATGACTTTTTCTTGATCATTCCTCTCTTCGTAGTAGCTTTCTTTTTATTTTTTCAAGCTGACCCAAATTTTGAGTTTTGGAGGTTAAAGCTTTGAACAATTTTTCACAACCATTCTAATTCTTTTTGTTGAGCTCTAATGCTAGGGGCACCTTTAGTACCAGTTAGCTTGAATTCAATGGCCGCTATGGTCTCTCTCTCTTGGCACAAAAATCTGTAAAATTAAAAATTTGGATGAAATTTCTCTTCTCTACTTTGGTGAGGTTGATTTTTTTTCAAAATCGAGCCCACTAAAGTGGGGGAAAATGTAATGTCACAGAATTGCACCTAGGGGAAAATCCACACTCTTGCATTTTTTCCTAGCATTTATGATGCCTTGGAACATTAATGACAAAATCCCATGAGTTGTAATTTTGCAATTCTGACTCCATGTGGACTTGTGGTAGAGCAACAGAAGCTTGATGACATGTTTCCTAAGAATCTAGGCTCTGGACGCACGTGCGACACATAGACATCTGCATGGCACGCTAGTGTCCTAACAGTTTCCCAAGTTTGAAATGGGGAATCTGGAATACTAACCCTTGAGACACGTGTCCTAGTGGTTACATTTTGAAAGTAATAGCTCTTTGACGCCCTTGCAAGCATCAAAAACCCCTTCTTGGCTCTCATTTGGGAGTTGGAAGACATTCATTCAAGCTTTCTGGTTTCTTGCTCCAATTTTGAGTTCTCTTCATCTTTGATAGCAGTGCTCTCATAAGTGAAGCCATGTTGGACTGAGGTCCTCCCAACAACAACAGCTCTCAAGAAAGCACTCAACGGTGCATCTGTGTGCTCCAGAGAGGGTCTAGGCCCGTGGGTAACACACTCTCTCTCTCACTTTCCTTTCCTACTTATTTATTTACTATCTTGTGGTGTGGGTTCTACTCTTGAGCGGGTTTTTCTTTCACCACACGCTTCTTGTGGTGTGGATTCTACTCCTAAGCAAGTTTTTCTTTCACCACATGCTTTGTTTACTTCATTTGTGCTCCTTTCCAACTTGGTTGTCCTTGGAGGTGGGAACACCAAAATGGGGGTTTGACTAAGGTAGGCCCCTGTACAGCTCCAACCTTTTCTCCTTGATCTTTTTATGCATAGGTCACAAAACAAAGCTTGGAGTGAAGATCCAAATATCTAGAGAAAGGTGAGCTTTCTTCAAGCCTTCTTGCATTCATTTTAGTTTCTGGTTTTCTGACCAATTATTTCATTCAATACACTTAAGTGAAGCTTGTTTCTGTCTGTTTGATTTCCTGAGCCCTCTGTTGCTTAGGATGCTAGTGCACCACGCTAGCATCCTAAAACTACGCTGACGTCTTTTGGCTAAGATCTCCCTCTTCTGAGACATAAATCTCTTGATTTTTCTCTCTTAGGGTCTATGGTAGTTTTTTTTCGAAGCATAATTGAGTCTTAATTCTTTATCATTATGCTAATTCATTTATTTTGAGGTGTATAAGGGTAGTTTATTCCCTGGTGATCTCTCGAGAAAGGAGAGACCCATATGTAGCAAATCCCTCTTATATCATAATTATGTAACCTACCTTTAAATTGTTATCACATGATTCATCCATCAACTACACAACAAATAGTTGTATTACAATCCTACAAAATAGGTATTTGCCATTGTGTGGCTACAAGGCTACAATACATATCACTTGCAAGAATATATTGTTTCAAACTATTATTTAACTTACCTCTAAACTACTATTCCACAAATAATTTATCAACTACCCAAAAAATATAATTATTGCACTACTAAATAGAAAAAACAATTCTCCGTAAATATTTCACAAATATTTATTTTGATAAATAAACTCAACTTCAACCATGTCCATAGTTGCATCTAGTATGAATTAAACTCGAAGTGAAAACTTGCAATAATTTTTTGATATTATGTAGCCTACCTGTAAATTGTTGTCATGATTCATCCATCAACTACACAACAAATAGTTGTATTACAATTCTACAAAAAAAGGTGCTTTTCATTATGTGGCTACAATACATATGACTTGCAACAATAATATTATTTCAAACTACTATCTAACTTGCCCCTAAATTTCTATTCCACAAATAATTTATCAACTATGCAACAAATATAATTATTACAATACTAAATAGAAAAAAATCAATTCTCCATAAACATTTAACAAATATTTATTCTAATAAACAAACTCAACTTCAACTATGTCAATCATAGTTGCATCTAGTATGAACTAAACTCGAAGTGAAAGATTCCAATAATTTTTTGATATTATGTAGCCTATTTTAAATTGTTGTCATGATTCATCCATCAACTACACAACAAATATTTGTATTACAATTCTACAAAAATAGGTACTTTCTATTGTGTGACTACAATACATAGAACTTGCAAGAATATATTATTTCAAACTATTACCTAACTTTCCCCTAAATTGGTATTCCATAAATAATTTCTCAACTACCCAACAAATATAATTATTGTAATACTAAATATAAAAATATTTCCCAAAAAATATTTATTCTGATAAACAAACTCAACTTCAACTATTTTAATCGTAATTGCATCTAGTATGAATTAAACTCGAGGTCAAAGCTTGCAATAACTTGTTGATATTATAAAGCCTACCTTTAAATTGTTGTCATGATTCATCCATCAAATACACAACAAATAGTTGTATTACAATCCTACAAAAATAGGTACTTGCCATTGTGTGGCTACAATACATATGACTTGCAAGAATATAGTAATTCAAACTATTTTTTGACTTGCCCCTAAATTGGTATTCCAAAATAATTTATCAACTACCCAACAAATATAATTATTGGAATACTAAATAAATAAATAAATAATCATTTCCTCATAAATATTTAATAAATATTTATTCTAATAAACAAACTCAACTTCAACTATTTTAATTGTAATTGCATCTAGTATGCATTAAACTCGAGGTCAAAGCTTGCACTAATTTGTTGATATTATGTAGCCTACCTTTAAGTTGTTGTCATTATTCATCCATCAAATAGATAAAAAATAGTTGTATTACAATCCTACAAAAATAGGTATTTTTCATTGTGTGGCTACAATATATATGACTTGCCAGAATATATTATTTCAAACTATTATCTAACTTTCCCCTAAATTGTTATTCCATAAATAATTTATCAACTACCCAACAAATATAATTATTGCAATACTAGATTAAAAAAAATCATTCCCCCATAAACATTTAACAAATATTTATTTCGATAAACAAAATCAACTTCAACTATTTTAGTCATAATTGTATCTGGTATGAATTAAACTTGAGGTCAGAGCTTGCAATGTAGCATAATTATGACATTTAATTATGTCCTTGGTCCACATTCGACTATTGATTAAATAATTCATAATTATTTAATTAATTCATGTCCTTTTATTCTTCATGATTATTAAATAAATAAATTTTATTTATTTATTAAATACGCCATTAATTGTCTAAGTTTTCCCTTAATTAAATAAATTTCTTAATTTATTTAATTACCTTTCTATTTATTTATTCTACTATTAAATAAATCAATTTCATTTATTTATTTAATATGTCACTAATTCTCATAATTAAAATGAAATTATTAATTTTATTTAATTATTAATCATAGTCTTCTAAATTAAATAATTATTCTACTATTTAATTGTCAAATTAATATTCTCTTGTTTTAAATAAATGAAATTATTTAAAAATGTCATCAAATTCTTAACCGATAGGTTCATATTTTGTAAATAACTAAAATCGACATTTATTATTTCATTAAAATCCATATTTTGAATTAATTTAATTCAAATTGTAACTTTTCCTCCTAAAAAATCAAGTAATTCAAGGTATCTTGATTTTTCAAATCATCTTCGGCCAACTCTTATCTCTTGATTTTTCAATCTCACAAATCAAAATTTTTATCTTCTTGATTTTCGAAAAAATTCTATTTTCTAATTAATTACCCTATTTATTCTCCCACCACCATCTGACTTTCTCATGACATCTCAACCACTCGCTTGAGGATTTTTCCTAACTCCTAATTAGGGATTACGATTAATCTTGTCCTTTGATTTTTAGGCTTCTATCATAGGTCTATCTCTCGCTCTTTCCATCCAAATGGAATTTAGGACTATAAAATACTATTTTGTTCTCATTTCTAGAGGACGCACATAGATTACAATATTCTAGCATATTAATACTTAGATTAATTTGGCATTTTAGAGTCATTTTTGTCATAGACATAGGCATAGGCATTTAGATTCAAATCCTTCAAAGCTTGTGTAGGACTTAGGCTTTATTTTCAAATTGCTCGCATGTCGAATCTAAGGGCAACACAAATCAACAAGTTAGAAGGTGTTACAAGGTGAATCATGGAGGTCTCAGTGATTAGCTGGTATAATCGTTTTATTTATGTTTACTTTCATTGTACTTTGTAATTTCTTTGGGTTTCTTAGTTCTGTTGATTTGCTAACCTCTAATCTAACCTAAAATTAACCCTTAGTTACAGCAATAATTTGGTTATATTATGTAGCCTAACTTTAAATAGTTGTCATGATTCATTCATCAACTACACAACAAATCATTGTATTATAATCCTACAAAAATAGGTACTTACTATTGTGCGGCTATAATACATATGACTTGCAAGAATATATTATTTCAAACTATTATTTAACTCGCCCTTAAATTGCTATTCCACAAATAATTTATCAACTACCCAAAAAATATAATTTTTACAATAATAAATAGAAAAAAAGTCATATTTCCCCATAAATATTTAACAAATATTTTTTATGATAAATAAAGTCAACTTCAACTATGTCAGTCATAGTTACATCTAGTATGAATTAAACTTTTTTTTTATTAGAGGTAAAATAGGTTTTGAAGGGACCCGAAACTCTTTACAAAAAAAGAGAGTTGTTTCAAAAGATAACCACATAGATCAATAAACAACCAACAAGCAACAAAACATAAGCAAAACAACTACCAAAACAGGAGTAGAAACAGTAACTACAAATTCTTCAAAATATAGTAGCCTCCATATCGCTTTCAATTATCTTCTGATGCACATCCATTACTTAAGAAATCTCTTTGGTAGGTATCCCATCTTTTAGCTTAGTTTTGTTGCGGGTCCGAGTATAAAGCCCCATTTCACTTATATCTTTAATCAAAACACTAGGTGAACCAACAACATTCCCAACAATAGCCTTACCAACCGAAGCTTCCTCCATCCACTTCCTATTCCCAACAACGTCCTTATCACCCGGAGCTTCCTCCATCCACTTCCCAACCTTCTCATTGAGGATAGTTAAACCCTTCTCTTAATTCCTCATAGTAGATTTGGTCACTTCCACAACTTTATCCAACTTCATATTAACTCGTTCCATTTTCTCTTCCAAGGTCACAATCCTCTGTTCAAAAATTTGCTTCAACTTTAACATTTCATCAACAACAATCTTCAAAGCATCAAAAAGCTGATTAATTTGAGCCTGTAGAGAGGACTCTGAAGATTTCCTAGCTTTGCTCACAGCCCCGTGAACCTTCACATTGGTCATATTTAGCTCATGGAAAGCCCATTTGAACAACCTAAACAGGGAGATAGTATCCTCCTTCGCCATTCCCAAAACATTAGGAAAATCCTCCTGATTAAAATTCAACACATCCATTGCCTCCACTTCAACCTCCTAGGAAATACTATTCAAGTTTTGATTATCAATTACCTCTTTCCCTTTAACCCTTGAACCAACAATTTTGATGGTTAGTCTATAGGCTACTCTTGCACTCTTAGGATCTTTCACCTAAAAGGGGAGAGATAGAACCCCAAAATTGAAGTGGTTCATTCAAATAGAGGATTGTATGATATGTAAATGACTAAATGCAATGTTGTAAATGCAACTAAGTATTGGAATTGATTGATTAAATATGAAAAACCTATGAAATATTCAATGTTTGAAAACACAATGTGATATGCAAGAATGAACTAAAACATGAACAAATGCAAAACAAAATTGAAAGAAGGCTAAACAGAGTGCACCTAGGAAATTAATGTTGAATATGGAATTATCTGAATGCTGGCAAAAATCAGTGAAAATCACCAGTGGGACTCATTTTCCATTGATGGTGAATCAGTCCTCCTATTGGCAAAAACTCTTGAAAACTGGTTTCTAGTTGTCGAGATCTGGAATATGATAGAATCTAGTTTTCCAGCCTTAAGGTGGGACTCATTCACCACTGATGGTGAATCAGTCCTCTCCCAAAATTCTGTGAAATCAAAGGTCAATTCTTTAGCTCCAAATCTGCACTTGTCTTCTTGTCGGGTTGTGAGAGTCAACATGCGAACGGGACCATAGGTTGTCTCCAACCTCAAATAGGGTTTTTGACTTGAAACACTTTGTTGACTTCTTACCACCTTTCAACACCTAATTTTTGATAAATATACATACAAATTTTGCAAACACACATGCAAAAGGGGAAATGGTTAAGGGTTAGAGTATAGGGATTTGCATTGGTCAATCCCACTTTGGTAATCAAACCCTTAATGAAGAAATGGAATGAAATGAACAAGGAAAGATGAATAAACAACATGCAAATGTCCTAAACTCACCACAACCTTGTTGAAGAAATTTGAAGTTATGTCAATGGTTGCTCCGAGATGCTTGATTGATTGCTTGATTGAATGATGTAAAGTGCTTGAATGGGTGAATGGATGATTGAATGCTTGAATGAATTAGGAGATTGTAGGAGATGTAAAATGAAGAGAAAAACACTTATTTATACACTCTTGTGCCCTAATAACCCAATGATACAACATCACGGACTGACATAAGGTCTTTATGAAAAAAAACCTGAAAGAAATTTTGAATTATTTTGAATTTGGAGCCAAGAGGGACTCATTCACCACCCATGGAAAATGGGTCCTACTCTAGGCTTGTAAGTGGGTTTCGGGAATTAAGTTGCATTTAATGTTGTTTGTCAAGTTTACATTCAAAAATACACTTAATTAAGTCTTATGAGTGCATAAAGGGGCCAAATAAAGCATAAGAAAGGTGTATTTAGTGATGAAAAGCCTAGGAAAGTGTAAAATCTTGTTATAGGACTTTACAACAATTTGAAATAGGACTTGATAAGGGATAAAAAGGTGATTTTTAGATGAATTATAATGAGAAGAGTCTAGAAAAGTGTACAAATGTGTTACAACACTTCACAACTTCTTCACAAGACATCATTAAATGCATTTAAAAGGGTCCAAGACCTAGTGTGGATGTGAAAAAGACCAATCAAGGCCTCATTAAGTCCAATTTATCATCAAATATTCCCCAAATCAAGCAAGTTTCCTTTTTTCTATGGTACAACCCCAATAATCAACGTTTGTATTTTACAAAGAGAGCTCGCAATTTCATCAGCAACAGTCCTCCCTCTATTATCCATCTTCATCCCCTATTCAGGCGCATATCCATGTTATCTTTCCCGCCAACAACATTTAGAGGAGACTCAACACCAATTGACTCCTCTTGAATAGGGATACCAATCCGCTTAGTCATCTTCTTGCTACTTCCACCCTTCAAGCCCTTTTTTCTCTTAGACCTAGACACAAGGTGCATAGCAATCTTTTCCCCAGCAGCAGTATTCTTTCCTTTCATCAAGGCAGAGGGTTCACCCTTCCCAATTTTGTAGGGTTTGTCACCAACCACCCCCTCACTACAAGTTTCATACTCTACAAAAATAGGGGTAGATTTACCTTTCTTGCCACCCTTAATAGGAGCAAGGGGCTCCAAGTAGACTTTTATAGAAGCCTCTGATTCAGGTTCATAATCATCATCCTCCTCCAGTCGAGTCTCATACTCCAATTTCACTTTCTTTTTCTTCCCTTTTGGAACCTTCTCAAGTTTTTCCTCTGACATAGTCTCATACTCCAATTCCAGTTTCTTTTTCTTTCCTTTAGGAACCTTCTCAAGTTGCTTAGGAATCACATAAGACTTGGCATAATCTGAGATGAGGAGAATTAAACCAACATGAAGCACAAAATTTTTAGGATTATGTTTGTGATCCTTAATCCCACTTTCCAAAGACGCCAATAGATAGAAAGGAAAAGAAACTTTCTTCTTGTGTCTAAAGTGATTCAGAAGGA
>VDFB02358044.1:0-21583 GCA_007258455.2 Sequoia sempervirens
TCTTAATGACCTAAGAATGTTGCAAAAGTGTTGAAAGGTGTAATAATTTTTTTTTTAAAGTATTAATATTAAGTTAATTAATTGCATACATTTGTTAAGTTACTAAACGATTCACTACTTTGAGTTTTCCATAAGTGACTAAAGTATTTCGCATTGCACATATTAATAACATTAACATAAAGATAAACTTTGCATAACATTAAAATTTCATTTGAATACCATTCATAATAACATAAAGTACATACATGTTTTTCCATACATTGCATTTGATAGAATATACAATACTCATCCATCTGATGAGGTAGTTCAATAATGATTACATTTACAATTACATTGTTCACCTCTTATACAATTGAGGGATGTTTTCAAATACAAGTTTACAATATACAATGTTGGAATAAACATAAGATCCAAGTGCGAGCTCTCCATCATGAAGCTCTCAATGCCATGATCAAACTGGGGACCCAACGGAGTAAGGTGCACATTCCACCCAACCATGTGGTACCCGTAGGTCCACCCCCTATGCTAGGAGATAGTAATAAGGTTACCTAGACCTAATCTACTAACCCTAGACACTAATACACAACAAACTATTGGTTACATTGCTTCCAGAATTCTTAACAATTGAATTTACTACAATTACAAGGTTAACTGTTATTCTAGGTGGAGTGTCATCACAACGATGCAAAGGTTACAATTGTTTCTTCTACCCTTTAATCCCCACCTTGGGTTACTACATTTGGAAACCTTTAAACCATTTCATCTTTGTTTAGCGAATCGAGATGTCTTTTAAAGGAACAGACAGATTTGTAATTTTAAACCTTCTCATCTCCTTACTCATGTGCCTTGGTAGCTCAAAGGGAGTGTAGTGAAGCAAACATCTTGTTAAATGTTTTAATCTAACTACTGTGTTCTTTAGTTTTCACTGGCTTACTAACTATTTGTAAGTTACCCTGACACCACTTTGTGTGTCGGCCCTTACAAATAGCCACTCCCCTAAACATAACAAGGGTTTCTAGGTTTTCATGACTAGGGTTTACCAAGTGCACAAATTACATCTCACATCAAAAAATAAACCATAACAGTATCAGACACCATGTTTAACTCTTGCACAACCCAAGTCAATTTAAGAAATACATTTGAACAATTAAACACCCTTTTTACACAATTCGTTCTGGAAGGCTTACTCAACAAAGGTTTTCCCAATTTTCCCCAAAAGAAAATACGTATAAAAGCAAATCAAGAAAGTAAATATCTATTATTTGGATCTACTAAATCCATATGCAACAGTTGAAAATACAACATTTTTATAAATCATCTTGATAAAAGATCTTTTTAATAATCAAGAAAAATAACTATTTTCTTAAAACTATTTTTCTGTTTTTTCTCAAATTCACCATTTATTGTATTCCATAATTTTCAATATTAATTTACACATAGAACATATTCTAAGGAAAATATAATTTAACTCAAAAATAATTTCCAAATTATTTTTCCCTAGCATGTTATACATACATTTAATCTCATTATATATATATATACATATATATATATACATATATATATATTTAAATACAAATATGATAATATATAAACATTAAATTTTAAAACTTTTATTTATAAAGATCGTTTTAAACATTCACATTTAGTTTAATGAAAACTTATGTAATTTTACAGGAGGCTCGGCCTCCGCAGTACAGAAACCTGAGTGGGAGGAATTTCGACCCATGTGGCGGTATATTGGCCTGTGAAGGCGGCGTCAGTGACTGCCCTCAATCCCTGTGTGATTGACCCATGGGTAAAGCCCTACGGCCTTCTCCAAAAATAAAACAAAATATTGAATAATTTAATTCTAAAATCATGAAATTCCTTACTGCGTATAAAGCAATTTAAAAATAAAATTCATTTAGGTATTGTTGTTTATCCGCTGATATATTAAATTTTGGTAGCAGTTCTGCACTATTTTAGAATGGAACTTTTTTAATGAAAATCTTCATATACCCTAAACAAATATATATATATATATATAGATTTTTAGAACAGTGATTAAAATACTGTGAATAATATATATATTGTGATTGTGCAAATATTATGACAGGGTATCTTTTCTTTTCTAAAAAAAAATAAATTATGAAATGGTTTATTTACACAAATACCCAAAACTATCAGCTAAATCACAGCAAATTTTCAATACCTTTAACAATTTTCAACAGGAAACTATATTTAAAAAAAAAATTCTTTAAAAATTTCTTTCCTGTGTCATTTAAAGATTTTCTACAGTTTAATCAATAAACAATACAGGGAATCACAAACATATCTTTTCTCTAACTCCTTTTTGAAAAGAAATAAACAATACCAGAAAAATACCTGATTAACTGTAGGAGAAATCTCTTGCCTGTAGAAGAAAGTCTCTTGCCTGTAGCGTGAAATTTCCTCGAAGCTTCTCCAACCAACACAAAAAGAACTTCCACCAAGGAATCTTCCACAAATATACAACCCCAGAGGAAATAACAAATCCTCTCAGAGAAAAATAATTTTTTTCACAGCAAGAATTTTTGCAAGGCTTCGATAATTTCTCGTGAGGAAATTGAACAACCTCTGTGTTTTTCCCGAGATCCAAAATATCCTCCGTAACCAATTCCTCAACAACCTCATTAAATGAAACTTTCACACTTGTCGAGAAGTTGCAAATATCTTTTAACAACTTCTCGGCAATTTTGCCCATTCAAATATGCATGCAAATTTTAATTTTATTAAATTTTAATTTTACAACCACTATACAAACCTCATGCATATTTTTTAATTTAAATTTACAATTTTCCATAATTTATTTAATTTTCAAATATAACTATTTACTCACTTAATATTTTAATTTAACTAATTAATTTATTTAATTAAATAAGTTTGATCTTTTATAAACAAACCATTTAACCAAATAAGCTAATTAATCAATTAAATAATCAAAAAAGTAATTTCTTTAACATTTAACATTAATTTAAATAACAATAATTTAAAACACAATATTCCAACATTAAAAATTAACCAAATTTGCTTTTCAAACGATTTATCCAAACAGAAAATAACAATACAACCTATGACTCAAACTAAAAACAGACAAAGTACTAAGACCAGGATTATAGACTAGGCTAGGATAAACCAAACTACTATCTCCCAATCAACGTATCCATTGAGTCTTGACATGCTCAGACCTGAGTACCCAGGTGGAGTCGGTGTCATGTACCTGCAATTTCCTGCAACCAAGCAAATAACATGCATACATATATATATAAATATATATATATATATATATATATATATATATATATATATATATATATATATATAACATTAAATAACACACTGTGCGGAGAAAATCACAGATATCGCAGGGCACTCGCAAGCGAGTGATGCGATTCGTTCTCCACACCAATACACTTCACAGCAAACTGATGAAATAAATAGTTGTTAGTCCATCATAACATGTACATATCAATAATCAACTGAAAGTAAACATCTACACTAACTCAAAGCAAATCAGAAAACAATAATCACCATACAAAGTATCATCATGTCACAGAATAATCCACTATCGCTCAAAACCAGCGATCAAAATATCCAACAAAGTATCATGGGTCTAACATTATAAAAACACAACAGCAGAAAGCATAAGCATAAACGGAGGGGTACTACATTATGAACACAACAATAGAGATAATTCAATCAAAAGTTGGAAACTTGGTTCCTCTGCATTGAACCCAAAGACTCTTTTGGGTAGAAGAATGAAGACACCTTCAAAATCAAGAGATTTGAAAGGAAGGGTGAAATATACATAAGGAATTACATATTTACCATACAATGTTTCTCCTAATATATTTGAAACTAGGGGTGTAAAATAAAATCCAAAGGTATATGGGTGTTTAACATTTAGTTTCAAGGGTTTCATGTCAAATTGGTCATTTCTTTCACAAATATTGACTCAAAAATATTCTAGATTTAGATAGCATAAATGACAATGCTTTATATAAAAGACTAGTTGAAAAGGTCTCATAGTGTTTCCAAGGAATCCAAACTTTCTAGCCAGATTATTAAGAGACACAAGAGTATTGTATAAATGAGTAGTAATGTCCTTGACATAGTAAAGAATGGCAATGCCATACAGGTGGTAGAATGATAGTCAGTGATATAAGGATTGTCAATGAGGATGATAATATCCTTCAAGGTAAACATGATCAAGTGTATGGCACTAATAACATAAGCTCAAAGACATACCTACCATGAAATTAAGATAGAGGTATCAATTTTTTGAAAAGTAAGAGTAGACCTATGTGAGTGCCAATAGCATTTGACCATCCAAGGAGAAAAATATTGAGAGGACAGTCTCAATGGGATAGTGATAGTCATGGCATCATGGTGATGTTTCAGAGTTCCTAAGGTAGTCTTATTTGTTAAAGGCATGCAATGACAAGATGATAGTGAACATCATTATGAAGACACGAGCAGGTATAACCAAAGAAGGCTAGTCATGAATAAGGAGTTTATAGTGCAATGAGCATAGTCTAGTGATAAACATGACAGTCAATGGGAAGACAATGGTGAATAGGACCATGAATAGCATTGGAGTACAATACATATGAATAGTGGAAATGAGTTGATAATTGATTAAGAAAGGATAGTAAGATGAATGCATGACCCTAATTCAATGAGAACATAATCTACATGGCCTGCTTTCTAGAGCAAGGGGAAGTCAAGTGTTATCAAAATAGAAGGGAATCATAGAGAGCCACAAGGTGACAGTCCCCTAAAAGTAATGGAAATTTAGTTGGAGGCTCTTAGTAGGACAAGTCTACAAAAGTAGTCCCTTGTATATCTTGGAATTCATGGGAAGAAAAAGTATAGATTGCTCGCAATAATAGATGTTGCATTGGACAACATATTGATAAGATAGTGATCCCATCAAGATGGGAGTTCCAACAGTTCAACAAAGACTAAAATCTTATAGGAGGAGTGTCAAGTCACACCATTCTTTTGAGATATTCCTATGCATCTCCATTGGTTGTTGTGGTAAGTAATCAACTCTATGTTGCATATTTACTCATGAAATGGAGAATGTGGTAGAGTTAATTCTAAGTGATAGTTTATGTGGTGATGAATCTCTATGTATGAATACAAAAATGCTAGATAATGGAGAGTAGACTATGTATAATTTAAATTTCCCAAGAATGATTGTGAATCATTGGATGCAACAGAGATTTAATCCTTTTGTAAATTAGATGTTTACCATCTTACGGATGGTTTAAGAAAGAGAAATTTGATGCATATCCTTCATTGGTTTAGAATGTGTGAATAACAAGTTTGAATGACAAGAGGACATACCAAAAATACATTTAGAAATCTATACACCTATAGGTGGCAATTCAACTTAACAATATAATTGTTTTGCAATAGTAATTGATGAAAATGATAGTCAAAGGAGGCCAAAGATGAAGTGTGCTTATAATCATTAAAAATATGTAGTTTAGAGGTGTTTGTATTTAGTTTATACTTATTAAGATGCCTATACAGATACAAATTTGGTTAAGTGAAGTTTTTAAGCTATGAGATTGAAATTATGAGAAATTTTGAGACCTAAAAATAGGTATTGTTTGCCTTGCATGACCACAACTTCTAGAGTTTCATGAAAATAATTTAAGGACAGAAAGTTAAGCTTTTCAAGGGGCAATTTAGGCATTCATAAAGAAGTCAAGAAAATTTGGTGGTAGTTTGATCTTCTTAAGGGCATTGGAGGGCATCTAGGAGTATTTTTAGGTGCTTTGATGGTAGACAAGGTCAAGGGAGGACTTCTTCAACACTCAAACAACCTTTTAGAGCAATTTTAGGGGATAAAAAGTAGGAATATTTGTTTTAGATGATCAAAGGAGATTGACCCAACAAGATGAAGTGAAGACATCCTTTTTTCTTCCACACATGGTCCTATTCTCTTGTAAGCAATTGAATAGCATAAAGAAAATCCTTGAGCAATTTTTTCACTAGTTCTTTTCCTCTCTCAGCAATGTGTTTGTAACTTTTTTGAGTTCTTTCATGCTAGAACAACAGATGTAGCTCACTTTTAGAATTGTACATAATTGTAAAAACACCTTTTATCAATAAAATTCAATGGTTTTTCCTTCTTAATAGCTATCTCATTGTGTGTGTATGAATGATTGATAAATTTTTCTATGATTTAATATATAAATCTTCAAGTTTGTTGTCTCATTTCAACACCTTTAATCAAAAAGCATGTCTTATATAGGTCATGAGTTATATCATTGACATTTACACTATTTATTTGTGAAATATTTATCTAGTCTTTCTTCTAAAGTTGTAAACATATCAACTTTCTTATGAAATACTAATGTATAAGAATTTTAAGCAATTGAGTTGTGTGAATTTTAGCTAGTTTTTTGGGAAATTGTGTGTTAAAATAGTAGAATAGGTTTGAAGATCATTTGGTGTATCACCTTTTAGATTTTAGGTTTCATTTTCATTTTATCATTCTCTCTTTTCCTCAGGAAACATTAGCATAAGTTAGTTTAGGTGATAGAACTAGGAGAACCAACTCGCTCTTGAGGTTAACTCCCAAAACCTGAGCCCAAAATCAAGGGAGTTATCCCATGTTTCACTAGTAAGCTAAATTTTGCAACTTAGCAGGGGTACATACTTAGGTGATAAAAGTAATTTTGGGAAATTTGGCATAAGCAAGTATACATACAAGGTTATTTCACATAATTTCTCCTAACAAGACCTAAATTTTTTTATTCAAGCATCCTAAGCTTTCACAAGAGTATTATAGAGCATTCAAAAGCTAATTATCAAGCATTTTGGAGCATCAATTCAAGATTCAAGCATCATGCCAAAGTCTTGATGTACCATGCATGTGGTTTTGAGCTAATTCTCATAACCCAATTTTTATTGCATTTAAATTATAATATGATAAATTGAATTATTGAGGAAATTCTATATGTTGAATGAAATTTTTTATTTTTTTGAAAAGTTTGAAAGAAGTTGATCACCTTTTGACTATGTGATCTTTTGAACTATCTTATACTTTGTCATGATTGAACATTACTGTTGAACTCTGTAAGTGCAAGTGTGTGCAATTGTAGGATAATAGGTTGAAGGACAAGAAATTATTGAGGTAGGATCATTTAGCGAGATTGAATGGTAAGATCGATGGAATCTGGGTGCACACACCACAAATGTCATGATGTTTGCATTTGAAATTTCATTTAGGAGATTATAATGACTTGATTTGAATTGATTCAATGATTGAAAAAAAAAAAACTTTTGGAATGTTAAACATGTGATTTCATATTCAAATGTCTATCTTGATCTTGTGTATTCAAATTTGAAAGAAAATGATAATAGTTTAACACATATATGTATGTATTTAAAAAAAAGTGCTTAAAGGATAAGAATTTCATTTAGAGGCTATTATTTAAATAAAATAAAATATTATTTTATTATTGGAAAGAGATTAAATACTACAACATCATAAAATAAAACAATAATAAATATATATCCACATATATATGCATGCATATATAAATATATATATACATATTCCTTATAAAAATTGAATATGGATCAAAATTATAAAATTGTTACTATTGGTTTCAAATTAAATCCAATGAGGACATAATGGATGAGTGGAATGTATTCAAATTTAAGGCTAAGTTAATTAAATTTGAATAGTGGGGTAGCAAATTAATGCCAATTATGAATAAAACGGCCCCCATATCAATGCAAACGGGAAGAAAGGAGAAAATATTTCCATTTTGGAAGGGGAGTCATTGGTAAAAATCAGGCAGTGGCGATGAGTATCCATGGAGAAAGAAGGAAAGTGACTAGACTGTGTTGGAAACAAAAGGAAAAGCTGATGAAAAGCTTTTACCTTGAGGTAAATTGGTTTTTGTTTACAAACATGCTTGATTTTCTAGTAAACTCTAATTGAAAAATGCACAATTTTCTTTTCAGTATGTTGATTCTTTTAGAATCAATGGTAAATTAATAAATATCTTAAAAGTGAAAGTATATTTGAATTAGAGCTTCTTCTTTTTATGTAAGATTGATCATTTTCTTGTTCTATGATACCAAGGCCTTATTAGCCATCCTAGCATGCTTTAAACTTATGCATTTTTCACCTTATCAACATGCTAGTTGAGCATGGTCGAGTTATGGTTGTCATATATTGATCACCTCTATCTATAATTTCTTGCATGTGAGTTTATTTAGCCATTTAGTGGCCATTTAGATGAAACTCGAATAGAAAAAGTTTTATGTTATTTGAAATGATGTAAAAATTGTTGATCGTTTCCCCTAGGGAAATAGTTGTATTACCATAGTTATTATTTTTCATAGTATTTGACCTCCTTATCAGCTACTCCAAATAAGGGATGCCACACCCTATGTGTGTATGGATTTGATTTAAATCATAGATCAATAGATAATCATTGTTGTTTTCTAAGTAAGTCACATTTCTCACCATGAACGATGGAGGAATGGGAATATCATTCCATTTTTGCATTATGATGTATAAATCTATAAGATCAATTAACTACATGTCATTTGATCATAGGTAATTTCTTACATGTCGAGCTATGTATTTCATTAATCGACATTCATCCAAGTTTGGAAATTGATAATGTTTATGGTAAAACTGTACAGTCATTCAACTATTGGTCGTTCATTAGAATGACCATGGCTTGAACATTTATTCTTTTTTTGCAATCACCAATAGAAACATGGTTTTTTATATAACCTGACCAATAATGAAATTTCTCTAGACTCTTATGTTTATTTTGGTCTTAAAATGATAAGCATGTCGTTCAATTCATTTATGGCACAAAGAGTACTAGTATTGTTTAAATATTTGAATACTAGAATGATGGAAACTTTCTTCATTTGAATATTGTACTAGATAGCCTAAATTTTTTTAATGAAACATATTGGCACAATAACTTGTAAACTTCTACAAACAACATTAATTTGCTACAAACATAGCATTGTTTTGCTACAAACAACATTGTTTTGCCACAAACAACATTGTTTTGCCACAAACAACATTGTTTTGCCACAAACAACATTGTTTTGCCACAAACAACATTGTTTTGCCACAAACAACATTGTTTTGCCACAAACAACATTTTTTTGCCACAAACAACATTGTATTTCTACAAACAACATTGTTTTGCTACAAACAACATTATTTTTCTACAAACAATTTTTGTTTTTCTACAAACAACATTGTTTTGCTACAAACAACACATCAGTATGTGGAAATTGTTCAAATATATCTATTCATATTTATTTGAAAAGAAAAATTTACATTCTTTTATTACTAGAAAATGATATGTCAATCTATAACATTATTTTGAATGGAAGAAATTTATTATAATGGTTTCTATTTCAAAATGTATGCACAAATTAATAACTTAAGTTAGCACATATATGTGTATGTACATAGACCTTCATCTGTGTTTTTACACATATGTGTGACATAACTTATTTTGTTACTTATTTAGTTTATTTTTATTGAATACTAAATTACAATGAAAGTAATCATGTGAAATGTGTATGAATTGAATGGATAATGTATTGGTCAGTTCCATTTGAATCATTTTTCTAATTTAATTTAGTCGAGGAATTAAGTAGACTAAATTAATTTTCCATAGATATGTGGTTAAGAATATTCTCTTTGGTTAGTAGAACAACAACACCTAAGTATACTAGAGCACCTCAAGGTAGATGTTTCTAGGGGGTAGATAGTTGCTAAGGAATAAATTGTGCTATGAAAGTTACCTTCTGGGATGGGTGCCAAAATGGAGATTAGAGAGTATAGGTTTTTTCTTTACCCAAAACCTATCTTTGTATTTGCAACTAAATTATTTTTCTTGGCCAAGAAATTAGCCCATTATGTATATATGGAACTTTTTATAACACTCTTAACCATTTATAGCATAGATCCTACATTTTTCTAAATCATAGATAGAGATGCATGTTGATTTTTGGGAATGCACCAAATTCAACCTTGTAGATTGTTATCTTGCTAAAATTTCTATGTAGGGTTGGGAATTATTCAAGTAGGAAGAATTATAGGGAAGCATAAGCTTTGTGGTTGGGAGATAAAGTGCTTCAACCATGTTATTGTCCACCAGAGGATGCGAGCATCAAGAGGAAACCTTGGATGTTTTCATGATTATCATGGTCTATGATGTAACCTTGGTGTAAAATTGTATATTGTATTGACTTTGTGGCCAAATGAGAAAAATCAACTTGCATATTGTAATTTTACATTTGGAAATGAATAAATATTAATATGACTCTTATTTTAATTAGAAATGTGTTGCTATGATTGAAAATAATTACTTAGTTATGTCTTTTTAAAATTAAATATTCATAATGTCATTTGTAAAAATATAATTAAGTAATAATTAGAATGGGTTATTACATTTTGTATCAAAGCTTAGGGTTAAAATCTAGGCTTTTTTACTCCACAATAGCCATGACAAGGGAATAGTTGAATCTTGACCAAATTAGATCTATCCTGAGGATTCACCGAACTTGGATTGAATACAAGTTTGGGAAGGTCTAAGTCACAAAGAAAGAAAGGGAAGACCATTAGGACCTCAAGCAAAAAAGTTGTAGTGGAAGAAAAAACCAAGATTGAGGTTCAACCTAAGATTCTCAATGATGATACTCTAGCTCAATCCCTCACTTGACTTAAGTTGGAGAGGGGCAAGAAGATTGAGGAGTTGAAGAAAACTCATAAGATTAAGAAGCTTTCTACAATTAGAGATTGTCCCCTATGGTATGGACCAAAGAAACCCTTATTAACTAAAGAGGAAAAGGAGAGCCTACATTCTCAACCCTCCTCCTCTAAGAAAATTGATGTAAATTCTAACAAGGACCCCAAGGAGTGTCCTCTCTCGAAGAATAAGAAAACTGAAAAATGTAACAATAACCTTTTGTAAATAAGGGTCTATTGACCCACACTTAATATAAATAAAGCAAGATGTTATTTTTGGTGTGATCAAGTGGAGAACTCCAAAACATGATTTATTATTAAGGAATGTGTATGTCTTGAATGAATGAGTGATATATGTTGTTGGGAAATTTTTGGATGGTGTGATGTGGTGCTAATACATGGTTGTCATTGATGTCAACACTATTAGCATTTGATGTTCTAAGTGTTGTATATGTCAAGGATATTGAGAAAATAATAAATGAATGTGTTCCAGGTTCCTAGTGGAACTATGTAGGCTATGGAGGCATTACATTATGTACATAAAAGGTTAGTTGTTGTGGATTAAAGGCTTTAATGTTGAGTATTTCTAGATCATCTACTAGAAGTTTCAGAGATCCGCATGAATTTTTGTGCAAGTTGTGGTCTGACAATGTTTTTTTGGTCTTTGTTAGAGTTTCTAAGTGAAGATTGTATGTTCCTAGTTATCTTGGTTATCACAGATGTCTCTCTAGAATTTCTTGGTGGTTTTAGATGTCTCTAGTTCATCCTCTATCTTTATGGTACATCCACATGATCTGGTGAAGCTCATGATTGAAAATATTTTCTTGCACATGTTTGGTTTTTCTTGTTCTTGGCCGACATGTTGATGCTAGCATGTTGTGGATGTTCAAAGCGTAATTAATTGGAGTATTCTTGTTTTGGAGAAGTGAATTTGGGTCCCCACTATGTTGTGGCTGACCTTGGTGGGTGCACATTGAAAATTTAATTGTGAATTTGAGCTGACATTAAAAATATATTTTTTTCCTCTGGTTGACTTTGTTATGGTGAAATCCTTGTGCCAGATATATAAGAAGCAATTGTGTGGATAGTATGAGGAGCATGTGAAGTGTGGTTAGTGTACTGAGTATTTTTTGTGAGCTCTTGTGTGCATAAGTGTGAATATCATTGAAGAGTAAGTGTGTAGAAGGTTGAGAAAATTATGGAGAATTATTGTGCCTAATTGGAACTGTAATCAGGCTTGGACATAAGCCATTCTCTTAGCTCAAATTTTTGGATGGTTTTAATCTGAATCTTTTTGTAAGACAGTAAGTCTTCTACTTGTAATTGAGTAATGAACTCTAGGAAGTGAGCCTGAATGCATGTGCATTCCCCTTATTATTTTCCTTTATACTTTTAATAGAGTATAATCTTGTGGACTAACATCCACCGTGATTTTCCCCTAACAGGGTTTCCATGAAAAAAAAATCTTGGTGTTCTTTGTCTCTCTGATGTGTTGATTGCTTATGGTTAATTGTTTATTCATCAAATCTGAGATTAAAATTAAGTTAATTTTGTAAAGTTTAAATTTCTATGACAACTGATTCACCCCCCTCTCAGTTGTATGTCCTTGCTTTTTCCAACAATTGGTATCAAAGCAGGTTCCTCTAAAGAAAATTCTAACAACTTGAGGTGATCTAGGATGGAAACATTCAAGAAAGACAACCCTAGATTTGATGGCACCAACTACTTACTATGGAAAGTTAGGATGCAATTTCATTTACAGTGCATTGGAGATGTTATTTGGAAGATTACAAAGAATCAATACACTATTCCTACGAATGGACCCTCCACTCCTAATTAGATCAAGGATGCATAAAGCAATACTAGATCCATTGAATCATTGGTAAGTGCTTCGATAGATTTAGAGATGGAAAATGTGGTAGGACTACAGACAGCTCATGAGATCTGGATAAAGCTGGAAACTTTGTATGAAGGAGATACGCAGGTAAAGATGGCTAAGCTACAAAGTCTGAAAGGTAAGTATAAAAACTTGAAGATGGCTGAAGATGAGAATATTACTTCTTTTATGTAAAGAGTAAATGAGATAGTGCTAGGTATTAAATGTGCCATTGGTTTAGTAAGTGAAGATGAAATTGTGGCTAAGATACTCAAATCCTTGCCTCCCTCCTACAAGTTAAAATTTCATGCTATTGAAGAGTTTGTGTCTGTAAAGAAGATGAAAAGAGACACATTGATAGGAAAGCTTATTGCTTTTGAAATCAGTGAATTTGGTGAATCCACACCGAAGACAAAATTTTCATTCAAGGCTACTATATCCAGAAGCTACAGGTGAAGTTATAGTCCTAGAGAGAGCTCCAGAAGGGCATCCAAATATGATGAAGAAATGAAATAGATCAAAGACCAAGATAGAGAAGTTCTAAAATTGGAAGCACTCATTGAAAAACAAGAAGGAAGAGGAAAAGGTAAGTATGAAGATGCATTACCTATTAAATGTTTTTCATGTAGTAAAATAGGTCACTTTGCATCAAGATGTCCTGAAAGAGTTCCTAGGTCTAAACCTAGAAAACCTAGATTTTAGAAGAAATGCTACTTTGTTGAAGAAGCAATAATAGATGATGAGTCTGAAAAAGATGCTAGAAATGAGGATGATTGGGATTTTATTGCTACCATTGAAAATAAGCCTAAACCTATTGAATCCACTGAAGAAAAGAAAGTTCTTGCAGCCTGTGTTGAAGAAAAAGATGAATGGGTCATTGATAGTGGATACTCACATCATATGACCGATGACAAAAGTAATTTTGTGAATCTAGAAGAGTATAATGGTGGGGTTGTGAGATTTGGAGACAATAATGCTTGTTTGATTCGTGGTAGAGGCTTTACTAGCCTTGGTGGTAAAGAAAATAGTGATGATGTTCTCTATGTTGAAGGCCTGAAGCATAATTTGTTAAGTGTTGGACAAATGGTGCACAAGGGATGTGCTCTATAGTTCAAGGATAGAAAATGCCAGATTCATGGAAAATTTGGAAACATGATTACCATTGGTGTGCAAACTAAAGGTAACATCTTTCATTTGAATACTGCTAATGGTAGTTGCTTAATTGCTCAAGTAGATGAAATTTGGTTATGGCATAGGAGATTGTGTCATATAAATTTTGACAACATCATTAAGATAAGTTCTACTCAAGTAGTAAGAGATTTTTCTAAATTAGTGAAGCCTACTGATGTAATCTGTCAACAATGTCAAATGGGTAAACAAACTAGAGTCTCCTTCTGAAGCAAGCAATTTCACTCAAATAATGTGTTAGAACTGTTACATACTAATTTGTGTGGTCCCTCTAGAGTTAATAGCATTCATGGAGAAAGATATTTTATGCTTGTCATTGATGATTACTCTAGAATGATTTGGGTTTCCTTTTTGAGAGAGAAAAGTGAAGCATTAGATAAGTTCAAAAGCTTTAAGGCCATGGTAGAAAATGAAAAAGGTCTAAAGATCAAATTCCTGAGATCTAATAGAGGTGGAGAATTCCTTTCAAAATAATTCAATACTTACTATGAAGAGCATGGAATTAAAAGACAACTATCTGCTCCTCGAACCCCTTAATAGAATGGAATTGAAGAAAAAAAGAATAGAACAATTCTAGATGCTACCAAAACAATGATGGTGGAAAGAAATGTGCCTCAAATGTACTGGAGTGAAGCAGTAAGTATTGTTGTATATACCTTGAATAGAGTAAATGTGAATGGTAATTCTGGTAAGACTCCTTATGAACTATGGTTTCGTCATAAGCCTACTGTAAAATACTTCAAAATATTTGGAAGCAAATGCTATATCAAAAGAGATGATGACATAGGAAATTTTGATGTTAGAAGTGATGAAGGAATCTTCCTAGGTTACTCCAAAAAGATCAAGGTATACATATGCTACAACAAAAGACTAAGAAAAGTAATTGAGAGTGCAAATGTCAAGGTTGATGAGGATTTAGTTAGATCATCTAAAAGATGCAGCTATGATTCAAATGAAGACATCATGATCCAAGAGAAGAATTCGCAATCACCAAATCTACTTCAGATTATTCCATATGTTCTGATGAAGCAACCACAAGTTGTTCCAGTAATTAAGTCAGTCAAGAAGCATAGTCAAGTGCAACTACACAAGAAATTTCAGAAAACACAGAAGTATGAGAGAGTCCTAAAACTCCAAGGTATGCAAATTTGAATCATTTTGAAAGTCAAATCATAGGAGATAAGAGAAAAGGAGTGAAAAATAGAAAGAAAATTGTTGAAGAATACTATCTAATTTCCAAGATTGAACCTAAGAATGTCTTTGAAGCCTCTCAAGCTGAACACTAGCTGGAAGCTATGAAAGAAGAACTATCACAAATTGAAAAGAATGACACATGGGCACTGGTTCTTAGGCCCAAAGATAGGAATGTGATTAGCACTAAGTTGGTATTCAAAAACAATCTGAACGAAGATGGTGAAGTGGTCCAAAAAAAGGCGAGACTGGTATGTAAAGGTTACTCTCAAATGGAAGGTATAAATTTCAAAGAGACCTTTGCCCCTGTTACTAGAATTGAAGCAGTAAGACTATTTCTTTCTTATGTTGCTTACAAGAACTATAAATTTTACCAAATGGATGTAAAGTATGCATTTCTAAATGGGGAACTTGAAGAAGAAGTGTATATTGAACAACCAGATGGATTTCAGCTAACAGATGAGGAAGACATTGTTTACAGGTTGAAGAAATCCTTGTATGGACTCAAACAAGCCCCCAAACCCTAGTATTCTAGACTAGACAAATACCTATTGAAGCTTGGATTCTCAAAAGGTACTGCTGATAGTAACTTATACTTCAAGATAGATCATGATAAGGAGTTAATCATAGAATTTTTTGTTGATGATATCATCTTTAGTGGAGATGATAATTTATGCATGAAGTTTGTTGATGAAATGAAGAATGAATTTGAGATAAGCATGATTGGTGAAATGAAGTTCTTTCTGGGATTGCAATTTTCACAATTGGATCAAGGGATTTTCATATCTCAGTCCAATTATGTGAAAGAACTATTAAAGAATTTTGGAATGGATGATTCCAAACCGGTTGGTACACCCATGGTGACCGGATGTAAGTTGACACAAAATGATGATTCTCCTAAGGAAAATCAAACCATATATAGATCAATGATTGGAGGATTACTCTACTTGACATAGACAAGGCCAAATATTATGTATTTTGTATGTATGGTTGCAAGATTTCAAGCTGATCTAAAAGAATCACATGTAACTATTGTCAAAAGAATATTTAGATACTTGAAGGGAACTGCTGATTTTGGAATTTGGTATTCAAAAGATGATGATCTTACACTATGTGTATACATAGATGTTGATTGGGCTGGTGATGTGGATGTCAAAAAAAGTACTAGTGGTGGTGCTTTCTTCCTAGGGAAGAATTTGGTATCCTGGTTAAGCAAGAAGTAGAGCTCTATTTCTCTATCCATTGTTGAAGCATAATATATTGTTGCTGCAAATAATTGTACTCAGGTGCTATGGATGAACCAAATGCTTAAAGATATTAAGGTGATATATGAAGAACATATTACAATATACTATGACAACTCAAGTGCAATAAATATATCAAGGAATCCAATACTACACTCAAAGACTAATCATATATCAATCAAGTTTCACTTCTTAAGGGAGAAAGTGAATGAAAAGGAAGTTAGACTGGAGTATGTGCCTACAAAAGAAAACATTGTAGATATCTTTACTAAGCCATTTCTGAAAGATAATTTTGAGTATCTTAGATGAATGATAGGGGTAGTTACCACTCCTGACAAGAACTAAATGATGCACTTACTTGCATCAATCTGTGAGCTACATTGCTATATTCTAATTCAAATTGATGTTTTTGTGGTTTCTACTCAGGGGGAGTAGTCAGATGTGCAGAGATATGATTCAGAGTATGTGTGTGGAAAGTTCATGGTTACCTTTTCCATTAATGTCAAATGGGGAGAAGTGTAATGTGGAAAATATAAATATCTAAGGGGGAGAAGTGTAGAATAAAAAATCTTTCCAAGGAGAAGAGAAATTGTGCAGTGTGTTGGGTTGATGGTATTTTTCACATCATGTGTTGCCATCAATTCCAAAGGGGGAGATTGTTTGGAAATTTTTGGATGGTGTGATGTGGTTCTAAAATGTGGTTGTCATTGATTTCAACACTATTAGCATTTGATGTTCTAAGTGTTGTATATGTTGAGGATATTGAGAAAATTATAAGTGAATGTGTTCTAGGTTCCTAGTGGAACTGTGCAGGTTATGAAGGAATTATGTTATGTACATAAAAGGTTAGTTGTTGTGGATCAAAGGGTTTAATTTTTAGTATGTCTAGATCATCTACCGGAAGTTTAAGAGGTTTGCATGATTTTGTGTGCAAGTTGTGGTCTAACAATATTTTGTTGGTCTCAATCAGAGTTTCTCAGTGAAGATTGTATATTCCTAGTTATCCCAATTGTCACAGATGTCTCTCTGCTATTTGTTGGTGTTTTTATATGTAACTATTTCATCCTCTATCTTTGTGGTACATCCACATGATCTGATGAAGCTAGTGATTGAAAATATTTTCTTGCGCATGTCTAGTTTTTCTTGTTCTTGGCTGAAATGTTGATGCTAGCGTGTTGTGAATGTTCGAGGAGTAATTAATTGGAGTATTCTTGTTTTGGAGAAGTGAATTTGGGTTCCCACTATGTTTTTTCCAACCTTGGTGGGTGCGCATTAAAAATTTAATTGTGAATTTTAGCTGACATTCAAAATATAATATTTTCCTCTAGCCAACTTTGTTATGGTGAAATCCTTGTGGCATATATATAAGAAGCAATTGTGTGGATAGTATGAGGAGCATGTAAAGTGTGCTTAGTGTGTTCAGTATGTATTGTGAGCTCTTGTGTGCATAAGTTCAAATATCATTGAAGAGCAAGTGTGTAGAAGGTTGAGAAAAGTATGGAGAAGTATTGTGCCTAATTGGAACTATAATTAGGCTTGGACAAAATCCATTCTCTCAGTTTAAATTTTTGGATGGTTTTAGTTTGAATATTTTTGTAAGACAATGAGTCTTCTATTTGTAATTGAGCAATAAGCTCTAGGAAGTGAGCTTGAATGCATGTGCATTCCCCTTATTATTTTCCTTTATACTTTTAACAGAGTATAATCTTGTGGACTAACATCCACCATGGTTTTTCCCCTAACAAGGTTCCCACAAAAAAAAATCTTAGTGTTCTTTGTCTCTCTGATGTGTTAATTGCTTATGGTTAATTGTTTATTCATCATACCTAAGATTAAAATTAAGTTAAGTTTGTAAATTTTAAATTTACATGACAACTGATTCACCCCCCTCTTAGTTGTCTATCCTTGCTTTTTCCAACATATGCATGTGTATGTAGTGTTAAGTGAATAAGAAAATTTACTTGTAGAATTTAGTGTTAAGTTATGATAGATGGGAAATGTGATACAGGTTAGGTGTGAGTCAGTATTGTGATCAACAAACAAGAGATGGGCAATAGTGGGTCAGAAAATTGACCAAACAAGAGGCTAGAATAGATTCTAGAGCTTTTGAATAGGAAAGAAGCTAGTATGGATCACATAGAACATGAGTTATGAGTGGCACGTGAGGATTGGGTTCAAAGGAATGTAGAAGTCCATCAAGGAGAAGGCCCTTCAGGTAAAATTGAGGAAGAACTAGGAGAGGATCTCCAAAGAGTAGCACCACATAAGTTTGATGGTAAAGCCATCAAAGCATGGGATAAGGCATGTATTATTGAGAAGGAGAAATACTTTGGACTTTGTAACCTATCCAAATAGACTAAAGTGGCATGGTCTATGTATCAACTTTCAAGAGAAGCCACTACTTGGTGGGATAATGAAAAGATCAAAAGGAACCTTCAACCTGCTGAGATTACTTGGGAACTATTCCTCCAATATTTTAGGAAGAGATGGTTACCAAAACTCATTTTCAACAAGAAGGTGATAGAATTACAAAACCTAACTCAAGGGAGCATGAATGTGACCCAATTCTAGGAAAATTTCACCAACCTATTAAAGTATGTGCCCCAATATCATTGAGATGAAAATTTTCATATATCATATTGGGACTTAGACCCCACATTGGAGAAAAAGTGGATATGCATGATCACCTCACAATGAATGAAGTCTTCTTGAAGGCCACTAAACAAGATTAGAAATTGTAAAAATTATCCTATTACCACAATAATTCAAATCCTAAGTCACAACTTGGGAACAAGAAGTTTTATTAAGGAGACAAGAACCATTAGATCTATAATCTCAAGAGGGGAAGTGAGTCACGGGAGAAAGGTGAAGATGGTAATGGTGGAAAGAGAAAAAATGAAAACAATAACAAAGGTAAAGATGACCAAAAGCATAAGGGCTTTAGAGAGGACAAGCTATGAGGTTACAAATGGCATCACGATGGTTGCTATACTTGTGGAAGCAATCATTATGCCTCAAATTTTCTTCAACAGTTGAAGTTGCAAAGGGAAGGAAACTATCAACAATCTCAACATCATCAAATTCATGCGATAGTGGATAACAAGCAGGAAGAGTATTAGGCTTCACTAATACAGTTGACTGGTAAGCTCTATGGCCAAACTGTCTCTATTTTAATTTATACTAGAGCTACTGAATGTTTCATAGACCCTAGAGTATTATCCAAGATACCTATTAGACCTGAATACATGGAAAAATCATGGATAGTCTAGTATGGAAACTGAGAAAAGCGGAGAGTAGACACTTGTCTCTTTTGTAGCGAGTTGGAGTTTCCAACCTTCCAAACCCAAGTAAACTAGTATGTGGCACCCTTAGGCTCATATGATACAATTCTAAGAATAAATTGGTTAATTGAGCATAAGTCTCTAGTGAATTGTGAGGATAAGGTAGTTAGTTGTTTGGATCCTTATGGGATGAAAATACCCTTAGAAATTAGATAGATATCTGCTATACAACTCAAAAAGGCTCATTGAAAGGGGTATTTTATTTATGCAGTGCATATGAGTAACCCTAGTCCAGTAAGGAATTGTTTCTAGATGAATACCCTATTTTCAAGGAGTTTCAAGATGTATTCCTACATGAAATCACAAAGTTACCTCTGAAACAGTAATTTGACTTCTCTATTGACCTTGTACTAGGAAATGAGCCTCAATATAAAGAACCTTATTGGATGACCACCACTAAACTCTATGATTTGAAGGTCTAGTTAATGGATTTTTTGAACAAAGGGTTCATAAGACCTAGTGTGTCTCCTTGGGGAGCACCAGTTATCTTTGTGAAAAAGAAGGATGGAACCTTTTGTCTATGTATAGACTATCAAATGTTGAATAAGGTGACTATGAAATAAGATTCCAAACCTACACAAACACATGAGGAAAACACTGTATTAGATCAAATGCAAGTTATTATCATGATTCCCCAAGAAATCCATTTAAATTGTAATGAAAAGGAAATGAAATGAAGAACATAAACAAACACAAGCCAAAGATATTAAATCCTATTCAAATGCAATGCAAACTCTTGATCTCTTGGGGGAGTTGGTGCCAATTTGATGTGGAAATTGGCCCTTTCCCAACTCCTATGCAAGCTTTGTTGATGGTTGAAGTGTGCTCCAAGATAAAATATGCATAACCTAGCTATAAAACTCAATGAGATGGGTGAAGATTGCTATGAATTTGAGTATAGTAAGTTTACTCAAGTTGTGGATGGATAAAATGAGGAATGAAGCTTCTTATTTATAGAATTATAGGATGGAGAAATGCCTAAAATAAAGCAATGTGGGACTAACATTCAACCAATGGAAAGGTTCCACTTTTCAAGATGAGAATGGTTGAGGGATGTGCACATTTTGATGAATGTGTCCATAAATGCAATTAGGTGATATTTGAAAATGGTGAAATGACATGTAATAGGGAAAAGAAATGCCTTAAATGCCACTTGGCTCAATGTACAAGGACATGTAAGATGAAATGAATGTCTTGTTGGAAGGAAAAAGTCCACTTGGATTTTGAATTCAAATTTGAGGGAATATTCTCTATTATGCCATGTTGAGAGAAAATAGAGATTTAATAAATGAATTAAATCTATTTTCATGTGTAAGTGGCAAAAGCTAGAGGATGGGACATGAAAGGAGATTAAATTAATCAAGGGTTAATTAATTTAATGAGGGATTAGATGATGTGACAAATTTGACTTAGATTTATAGATTGACTTAAATCAAACATAAGAAGAATATGATTTAAAGATTAATTAAATAAAGATTTTTTATTTATTTAATTAAAGGAAATGAAGTTAGATTAAACTAAATAAGGTTTTAATTTATTTAATTTAATAGATAGACTTTAGGGATTTAATCAAATAAAGGGAATTATTTAATTAAATATGGACATAGGGTTAATTACACTAGATAAATTGATTTAATCAACAAGAGAGAAAGACTTAATTAGATGAAATGATTTATTTAATTAAGAAAGGAAAATTGATGAATTTAATCAAATAAAGGAATTTGATTAAATGGTGAGACTGAAGGATGAATTATGATGAAATGGTGTTAGTAATTGGGATCAAGTATGTCATTATATTTTCCATGTCTACAATGACCATCAAGAATTGATACCAACTCCCAAAGATTGATGAGCTACTTGACCAGATGAAGGGAGTGATAGTGTTCTCCAAAATAAATATCAAGTTAGGATACCATTAGTTGCGGATAAAGGAAAAAGATGTTTTGAAGACTAATTTTTG
>VDFB02358047.1:0-15725 GCA_007258455.2 Sequoia sempervirens
ATTAAGTTATATCAATATCATCCTATTATTGACCAAGATCACATACCTCTCAAATTTCATGATGATCCCATCATCCATCTCCATTCCATCCATATTCCAATAACTTCCACTTCCACAGATGAGAAACTTACTTCCACTAGACACATAGATGACAAAGTTATAGCTAAATTTCACAAGATTCCCTGAGGACATCTCATAGAATGATCAAGCAACAAGCCTGAAGGCATAGAAATCACCATTAGCCTATCAACTCAGATCACTCACTTTTGTCAGAGCAAGCTTTCTTATTTATGAGAAGACAACAACTATTGATGATTCCTAACAGCATAAAGAGGAGTTAGCATCTTGTTACTAGAGCAACACATATCCTATTACAAATAAGATTTTTCAAAGAATTCAGTATAAAGGAAAAGGATTAGGCCTACATGAATAGGGTATTTAGGAACTGGTACAATTTTTTATAATCCTAAATATCAAGGACTTGGTTATTCATTGATCGAGAAATCTAAGGATGTTATTGGCACCTCCATGAATCGGGGATAACTTCATTTGATGCAAACATCAAAATAGGGGTCATGAATAGTCTTTGCAATAGGGTTGTTGTTAGTACTCCTCCAATTCACATCATAGACCATCATTCCCAAATACTTCTACCTACTCGTTGGGACCAAAAAGAGAAAAACCCTTACAAAGAAAAAGATCAAAGTCAAGCTTTTGAAGCTAAAAAATCCAAAAATCAAAGTGGACACATATAGTCAAAATGGATCCCAAGACAAACTGGATCATGCAAAGCATCCAATTCAAATCCAAATCCAAAAGTCAATGAAATAATGGAGTCATCTCATAAAAGGTCTTCCATCACTTAAAAGTGTCTACCTCCTTCAAAACAGTCTTCGATACCACCACAAAAGGAGTATAAAATTGTTGGTCCCAACACACTCAAAATATCACATCCACACTCCATTTTCCACCATCCTAAGTTTGGAGAATAAAAAAATCCTACATCCAAACTCCCACATTCACCACGTCTTGGTAGCAACACTTTATCATAAATACTCTAATAGTGATCTATCACGATGTGTGCATTTAGATAAAGCCAACTCTAATATCAACAAGGATCACAATAACATCCATGGTCTATATACAAGTACCCTTATCTTGGCAAAGCAACTCCTCAAGGGAGGACTTTATTGGCACATTATGACAACAACATCTACATCAACACCACCAAGAGGTCCCACATAGTGGATGATCATTCAAAAATAAAAATAAAAAAAGTAAAGAAAAATAATCGTCCTCTAGTGAAAAGCATTCTTATGGCACTTTTGGAAAGCACCATGATGAAAATCTGGCAAACAAGTGCATGTGTAACAATTGATTATTTATGTGTACCATTCTTATTGGGAGCATTTTATCTCATTCATCATGCCATTTTATCTTAACACCACTATCCATCCAAACCATTCCATTTTCATCCATCTTTCGTATCCACCTTGATCTTGACAAATAATAGGGGCATATAATTCAAGACATGCTTTTGGAACAAATTTTGACATGGTCATTTCCTTTGACTATATATTGTCCCATGTCATATCATCACCTACCTAACACTATCCAAATAATTATCTTGGGTCAAACATATTATCCTATTATGCGATAGTCCTTGGAAAATATCCCATATCCTAGATCTATTTGTCTAAGGCCTATCCTTCACATATCCATTTCCATTGCACTACTTCATCCATCCAATCATAGTCTCCCATACATTGCTAGACACCAGGGGCAGGTGATTACATCTTGCTTTGGAACAAATATTGATATATATCTTCTAGCTCACTTTGTGATCTAGACACCCTCCAAAAAATCCAAAAAAATAAATCAAATATCTTGAAAATCAAATAAAAAAATACTTTCAAGCATTTTTCACCATTTCATGAATACATTCTTTCCATCAATATCAATGCAAACAATCCCCATCAATCACATCTTTCCTACACTCCAGTGGGTTATCAAACTATCTAACATATTACATCCTAGCCTTACTACAAATCTTGATCCACCTTATCTAATCAATCATCATTGGGATGTGTCCTTCCCTATCATTGTGTTGTTCCTATCTTAACAATACTATCCTTGTGTTGTTCTTATTGTCAACAATGTTATCACTATCATCAATCAATCAATAGATCAATCAACTTTATCTTGGCTAACTACAAGATCTCAACAGGTCTTAGATATCCCTACACATCCAGTTCTCTTCATCATTCATCACCATCATTATCATTACTATCAAAAAATCTAAAAACATTAAAAAAATACAAAAATCTAAAAAACATCAAATAATCCAAAAAATTCTAACACATCAAATATTATAAAAAATCCAAAAACATCAAATATTCTGACAAAAATCCAAAAATACAACATCATCTACCATATCCATAATAATTTTCCATTTCCTAGACAAGAAATCCAAGCAAGAACAAACTATGAAATACCCAAAGACACCAAGAATTCATGAAAAAATCATAATTAAAGACCCTTGTTGAACTATCTACAACCTATCGATCTATTTCCAAACAAATTTTAAACATCTTATCAAAACTATCATGTCTTAATGAATGCATCCTTCCTACAATGGGCATTTATCCATCTTGAGCATATACTTCTTGGCAAGAAAATCTAATGATTTGTTTGGTTAGTGAGTCTTTTTATTGCTTGATTTATCTTATTGTCTTATTCCTATGCTACTCAAGGACATCTCCATGAGATTAGAGGAGTAATTTTGTATGACGTGTTTGTGGATTGTTCTTATTGTATTTTTAGGGCATGTATGTTCCTTGTGTGTGTTGGAATGGCTTCTAACATTAACAAACTTCCTGTGTATAAAATATCATTTAAATACCTTTTTGCATAGGAGATATTATGCTTTAAGTTACATTGAACTCCTCACATATTCCAACAAGGTTCTATTATATCTAATATATATGAAGATAATATTTCTTGTTTGTAGGGTCAATGTCCATGCAAAGGATACCAAAGTTACCTTGGTTTGTCATTAGGTACATCAGTCAATGTAGGAGATGGAATATCAACAATAGGCTCAAGAACCTCAGGAGTAGTGAGCACTCCAAGATTCAAGTAGCCATACTCATTCTCCTCAAGTGTGTCCACACTAGGGTGAACTGAATCATTAGTAGGAGCAAAATATGAGAACGATGATCAACCTCCCCAACTGCAACAAGAGCCCTGCTATGCAAATCCCAAACAATGACATAATCTGGTGTGAACTCTACACTCTTTCCTGTACCACTATGTGTAATCTAATAAATGGAAAGGATGTTCCTTCACAAAGTAGGTACACATAGAATATCATTAAATGCTCCACCTTCAATGTCAATAGACCCCTTCCCACAAACTGCCAAAGAAGCGTTGTTGGCCATCAAAATGGGTGGTGATGAACAAGAATTAAATGAAGAAAACATATCCTTGGAAGAAGTCATATGATGTGAAGCTCCTGAATCAAGGATCCACCTATCTGAATTGGAATCTACAACTACAAGAAATGCTTGCCCCTTATGTTTCTCATGTTGAGATGATGTAGAAGAAGGAGATGAGCTTGATGTTGTTGCCATGAGAGTTGAGCCTTTTCCCTTAGAAGTAGAAGTGGAAGGATACGAGTCCTTCTCCTGATATGCAGCTGGCAAGTTGATTTTTTTCTTCTTAAGGATATTTTTCAACTCATCAATTTTCTTAACATGACAACAATGCTCCTCATGACCAAACTTTTTGCAATATGCCCATGTTGGTTGCTCCCTCTTGCTTGAATAGTTGTACTTCTTTGATGGAGATGAAGTTGAGTTTTGTTGTGGAGGAGTGGATTGATTGTTCTCTCCTTGTGGCTTTGGTGAAGATTGCTTTTGGCCTTTCCCTTTGCTTTGCTTGTTGTTTCCATGATTGACCACCAATGCTTTTGAAGTTGAAGACTTGAGAAGACCCATTTTCATCAACTTATTTTGCTCAAGAATCAAAAGATCTGTGAGAGCCTCAAAAGATGGTGATTTGAAGTTGCTAATTGTCAATCGTTGAGTTTGAAAACTTGAAACAAAGGCTGCATACTCAGTTGGAAGCTTGTCCAACAAGTTGAAGACCAATTGATCATCCTCTTTTTCAATACCACAATTCTTTAGTTGTGCTCTTAGCTCATTTGCCTTAGTGACATAATCCTGAATGGTATCAAAATCCTTGGGATCAAGGCTTAGGAGATCATGTTCAAGCTTGTACCCCTTAACCTTATCAATCTTGCCATACAAATTAGCAAGCTTATCCCAAGCTTCCTTGGTTGTAGTACATTTATCAACATGGAAAATGAGATCATCTGAAATGAAATTTCTAAGTGTACCCAATGCCATAGAAGTTTTAGTGAGCCAATCCATATATGCAGTTGGATCTGCCTTAGGATCCAAAGGTGTAGTAAATTAAACCTTTTTCCATTAGTTTACTCCATGCACGTACTTTCCATGTTGCATAATTATGTGCAGTTAAGAGTGGAAATTTAGATGAACCCATGATGGAATGAAAAAGAACAAGAGAGAAAATAGGCATAATCACACAAGAGACACCCCCTCAAATTTACTCAATCAAAGTACCCCCCCAAAAAAGATGATTTTGGCACTTTATAATGCAGTGCGTGTACAATAAGCCACTTGCAACTTGGCTAAGTGGACTTATGAATTCTGATTTACAACTTTCCAAAAATAGGCTAAGAACAGACTAGAAAAATGAAGCAAATACCTAAATTCAGATCTATGCAATACAAGTGCCAAATAGGCCAAAAATGACCATATGCTGAAAGTACAAAATCCACTCAAGATCGCTTCAAACTGATTGTAGATTCAAAAAGTAGATGAAAAATCATGCACTTTAAAAAAAAGGGCACATGAAAAGGAGTTCATATGTGCCTGTACGGAGCCTTGGAAGTTGCAGAAATGAGGATTGGATAGGTACAAAGTTGAAAAATGAAAATTCTAGAAAATCTGTTAACCAAAATCAGAAACCGAGAACACAGCTGCAAAGTACACGAAAAATTAGCACAAATAAAAAAAAATTTCTTGAAAAAAGGCCTCAAAATGAGCAAGTTATGAGCCTCCGAACTTAGACTGCAAATTCAAAAACTCCATTGGTGAGGGGGGCAAATTTTTTTAGAATGCTGATGTCATCGCTGATGCAATGATGACATCATCAAAGCTTTCGATTAAATTTGACGCTCCGATGACGATCAAAAAAGTATATGCTCTTCAGCCATAGAATATTCCGTCAGATTTTGAGCTTAAATTTGACGTTGAGGAGGACGTCGTGCCTAATGGAATATTCTTCAAAATTTCCTGTACGGTCGAGATTCTTGATTTGACCATCGCATTTACTTTTAAGCCGCCGGTTGGAGTTTTTAGACTGTTGGATTCTTTTTTGAATGCCCACTGGAATGGAGTAATCACCGGATGAAATGAAGGCCGCCGAGATTTGAATGGAGAAGCCTGCAGGTGTGTGGGGGCGCGGGGTGAGTAATGAGCTGCCGTGTGGCAGCCTAGCAGCCACTGCAGATCCGCGGGTACCATGAGTACCCTGCGGTACTGCAGTTTATAGTACTCGCAGGTACACCTTAAAATTTATGCATATATTTTTTTTATTTTTAAATCAAAAACTTTACAAACAAATAATCTGCAAAAATCTTTTTTTTGATTTTTTTTAATTTTTGATTTATATAAAATCAAAAATCCAATACAATTTTGATTTACAAAAATGGAAAAATCCCCAAATACAAATTTTGAAGAGGGGTTATTAATTTTACTAAAAAAAATTTCAAAAAAATTCTGACTAATATTTTTTTTTTGTTAGAAAATAGAAACATTGGAAATTTTTTGAGATAAATTTTTCCAGAACTATAGAAAAATTCAAAAAAATTCAAAAAATACCCAAATAGGCGAATTTTTCCGATCTAGAGCTCCCGATATCAGATTTTGACGAAACGAAAGGCTATCTTGACTGGAAATAGCCTTCTAAATCTGAATTTGAAGTCAAATCTGGTCTAGGATGCACCAAAATACTGCTACTCCTCAGATTTGCCTCTTGACCACCTTCACACGAACTAAGATCTCCTAACAATGGCTATGCAAAGGACCTCCAACCGCTCTGATACAATGTAAGAACTTATGAAAAACAACAACAGGATCAAGAGACTAAACATAGCACAAAAGAGAGAGACAAGATGAGAGAATATGATGATTGTATTCTCAATATGCATGAAGATGTACTATGAAGATGGACAATTACAAGCATGTACAAGGCTTACTTATAAAGGCAAGCTAGGACACAATGAAGGGCCATGAATGAGACAAGTGTCACAATCATGTGCAGGGTAGGTAGAAAGAAATAATAGATAATTCCATGAAAGGTGGATCACCCACCTAAAGTGGAATTATCATGCCACAAAAGGTGGAGATAAAAAGGTGATAACTAGATCACGCTACAAAGAGTAGAATTTCTCCTACACACACTTCTTTGGCAGTTTGTGGGAAGGGGTCTATTGACATTGAAGGTGGAGCATTTATTGATGTTCTATGTGTACCTACTTTGTGAAGGAACATCCTTTCCATTTATCAGATTACACATAGTGGTACAGGAAAGAGTGTAGAGTTCACACCAGATTCTGTCATTGTTCAGGATTTGCATAGCAGGGCTCTTGTTGTAGTTGGGGAGGTTGATCATCGTTCTCAGTTCTACACCTCATATTTTGCTCCTACTAATGATTTAGTTCACCCTAGTGTGGACACACTTGAGGAGAATGAGTATGGTTACTTGAATCTTGGAGTGCTCACTACTCCTGAGGTTCTTGAGCCTATTGCTGGTATTCCATCTCCTACATTGACTAATGTACCTGATGATACTTGTGTTCTGACAGTTTCAGTTCCTTGTGATTCAGTGCAACAGTGCATACCTTGTCTTCCAACAGCAATTTCATGGGATGACTACAAGCATTTTCTAAATTTTCCATCTTTTAAAGAATACTCAACATTTTTAATTTTTTTTAATTGTTGTCCAAATTCATCTAAATTACTTTCATGCATGCATTCTCCTAACAATGAAAAGTTTCCACATCTATCACATTCTCTAGAAATACATGCTTCTAAATAAAATAAGTTTCCATTAGAGGGTTCACAAAATAAACCTGCTATAAAATCTTTGATTGTTTTAGGTGGCATATTAATACCACAAATATCTTGCATAATTTGGTTAGCATGCAAAGCACAATGTATATATCGAAAAATATCATAATAATAATGAAATTGTACATGAGTCTTACAACAACAAGAGATTCATTTTTTTATTAATTCTAACATACTAAGGTTTACACTTTTCAAATGATCTTTGACTTATGCTAATATTAAATGGTAAGATTGAATCATCTAAATTTTTTTTATATAATTCAGTTTGAGTCATATCTAAGAGATGTTTTGTATGAGGTTCACGAATTTTGGAACCCACCCTTAATTTTAAGACATCTCTAATTTGTTAGGTGATACTCTTGTATTATCATGCCAATATTTTTCAATTAAAGATTTGATTTCATTAGTTAATTTCATGTCTAGTCTTGGGAGTCTACCACTAAAACTCCAACATTGATTAATTGGATCGTTTTCAATACTTTCTCTTCTTTTAGCAACTCTTATCAAAGTTTTAGGATTTACTTTTATACATTTACTAATCTTACTTAGCATTCTTTTATTTGAAGTTGCTTCATTAACTAGAGCAGTTGTTATTGCATGACGAGCTAAATTCTTATATTTAGATCAACTTTTCTTACCTATAAAATCAATAGCATTAGCAACACTAGATATGACTTGTTTTATTGAATCATCTTTCTTTTTTGGTTTTACAAAAATGCCTAATTTTTTCATCACTTTTCTCATTTTCAACATTCTCATCAATCGCACCATGAGTTGACATTGAAATCCTAATTTCTTTCTATAAAAAAACATTCTATATATTCTATTTCCATAAGTTCTCATTTGTCTCCAAGAAACTTTACCAGGAAGGTTATCTAGCACATCTTTTTCAATTGTAAAAAAACATTTTCATATTCATCCATACAAGGGGTTTCATTTTCATTCACGCAAGGGGTTTCATTTTCACTTTCAAACATAAAAGGGATTTCATTCTCATTTTCATTAATATGAGTGATTTCATTCTCATTTGCATTCTTATAAGATATTTCATCATTTTTTTGTTTTTGCATTATTTCAACCCTAGAATTATTGATATCATCAATGGTGTATCCAACTTCCTCTAAATAACTAAGATCAATATTATCAAGACTTGGGTTTGAAGACATACTTGGATAAATTGTTTGAATAGGTGCATTTTTCATATCATTGGGAGGTGGATTTGAAGACATACCCGAAGTTGTTTGCATAGGTGCTATTTCCATATCATTCAAAGTTGAAGTTGAAGGCATAGTTGGGTTTGTCTCCATAATTGCATTTTCTTCCATATTCACCATCTCCACATTTGCATCATCTGCATTCATTTCATCCTTCATGGTTTCCTCTTCAACATTCATGGAACTAGATGCTTCCAAATTTTTCATTTGACGAATCCTTTCTCTTCTATCCCTTTGTCTTTGTGCCTCCATTTCTTTATTTGCTTGAATTTCTTCGGATGTCATTAACTTTCTACATTTTTTTTTGCCTATGATTTGATCCCATGGTTACCAAACCCTCTTTGATAACAAAACAAATATTTCTTAACCTATTTTCAAATTTCCTTCTCCTTCAAATATTCAAATAAAACTATGTAGTATGAAGATCCTTTCTTCTATAAACTTTGAAGTACAAAAACATCACATGAATACATCCAAAAGTTCTCTTTTTCCAAATATTCTTGTAAAATGTTCTTGTACTTGATTCTACTTCAAAAAATTCAACCCACACTTATCTCTTCCAACAATTTGAATAGAATATGCCCTGTTAAGAGATTGCATAAGACAACATTGCAATAAAAAAATACAGAAAATGGTGCTTTCGAACCATACTGCAGAAAAGGAATGTTGCAGAAAAAATGTGCTCTATCAATATTTTCCAAATTGGGAAAAAATGACTAAATCATAAACGTGTACATGTTCTATTTTAGGAACACGTACGGGTTATATAACGCGTACACGTTCCCTTTACCCAACAGGTAAATAGATAACGCGTATACGTTATATAACATGTACACGCTCTATTTAAATAACATGTACACATTTTAATAATGCATACAAGTTATTAAAAATTTGAATCTCCAACCCACATGTAGCCTTAGTTTTAGGCTCAGGAAAGGCTTGGCAATCTGACCCTTAGCCTTTGACTTGCAACTAAAAAACTAAGACAGATTCAAGAAGAATGTCCAACTTTGGCAATATGGCTGATGAATTTTTTTTCTGAATCAGTCTATGAAATTAAAACCCATTAGACAACACGATGTCTAGTTTCCAAATATATAATGCGTACATGTTCCCTTTACCCAACAGGTAAATAGATAACGCGTATACGTTATATAACGTGTACACGTTCTATTTAAATAACACGTACACATTTTAATAATGCTTACAAGTTATTAAAAATTTGAATCTCCAACCCACATGTAGCCTTAGTTTTAGGCTCAGGAAAGGCTTGGCAATCCGATCCTTAGCCTTTGACTTGCAACTAAAAAACTAAGACAGATTCAAGAAGAATGTCCAACTTTGGCAATATGGCTGATGAATTTTTTTTTTGAATCAGTCTATGAAATTAAAACCCATTAGAGAACACGATGTCTAGTTTCCAAATATATAATTTTTATTAAGATTGGATTATATTTGTTATTTTTTAATTAATTTGTAAGCAAACTAGTCCTTAAACTTGAAATATTAGGCTTTTTTTGTTTTTTAATAACTTTTTTTGGTTAAGTTTCTTGTAAAAAATTGTATGGAATCAATCTTTAGACAATTCTCTACATAATAAAAAAAAAGATTCAAAAAATGTTTACTTTAAGTCCAATTATGTTGTCCATACATGTTGATTTTTAAAAACAACAATTAAGGCCAATAAAAATTCAATAAAAAAATATTTTAAAAAAATTACAAAAAAAATATCCTCATCAATCTTCATGTTGTTGGCTCTTTTTCCCCAAAAGGAATTAGCAAAATACTTTTATTTGGGTCAAAAAGTGGTGTTCGTACACATGTATGGTATGGTAAAAAAAATTGACTTTTAAAAAGTGGTTTTTATACATCCCTATCAAAATTTAATTTCTATCATCTGGGTATTTGAATAAATTACATATTTGGAAACTAGATTCAAAATTCAAAATTTTGATTTTTGACTTTTTTTAAGATTCATTGTGTAAGTGCCTCAAATTTTCAGTCCAAGTGTGACAAATTCTGAAAAACAGCAAAAACACTTCCACTTTTTGAGCTTTTTGTAGACCCAACTTCTTGCATCAGCCCTTTGTTTCTATTGAACTCTCATGGATTGAAATCTATGCAGTGGCAAAAGATATGTTACATTGAATTTGAATCTTGTAATAGAGTAGTGAGAGTCAAAATGCATTAAATTCTACTCTTGTGATCTAGGAGTTTATTTTTGGTTTTTAATAAGGCATATAGATAGAGAGAAAGGAGAATACAATGAATTTTTAATCTAGCATGCAAAATTATGAATTAATCACTCTATGATAGCAACATTGTAAGCATAATTTTGAACTTTGGGGAAAATTAAAAAATTTCAAGGAACTTTCTTGGAGTTAGATCATAGCTCAACTAAGGTTCTTAGTGTTATTTTGACTAGACTAAGTTATACACATTATGTATCTAGAACCTTATATCATTCATTTTCTAATTAAATCCTTGAAATTATAGAAGTGGATTGATCTAAGCTTTCTTTTAAGATTTATGGATTAGAATTTCTCTTTACATGTTTAATTTGTGGTACAAGAGCATCCAGGTCCATAGGAAATCCTATATCAACCAAAGATATTTCCTTTTAGTTCAATTGCTTTTGGTTTTTGGTAGTGTTAGTTTTGGTTAGTTATTTTAGGAGGATTTTTAGAAATAATTTGAGAAAATTAATCATGTCACATTGTAGAGGAGCCTAATGGATATTTGTACACCCAATTTAGTGAAGAGTGGACAAGAATTGGCTAAGTTATGGCTTTATGAGCTTTTGGTATGCTACTGGTTGCAGACTTTTGGGTTGTTGCTAAATCCGCCTTATGCAAATGCTTGGTTTGCTTTAGGCTTTTGCAAAGATTTGGTTGTTGAATCGACCATTTTTAATAGGTTTTAATGTATTGGATAAGTTTCAATGTGTTTGTTTGCATGACTGACATCAGAAGGTTTGTTTGTATTCACAGAAATATCTTAGTCAAGTGAACTAGATTTTTTGTATTGACCCATATACTTTTAGCCAGTTCTAATGAATTTCCTTGTGAAAACTAGTTTTGATGGATACTTTCATATAATGGGAGCTTCAAAGTCATCTAGCTTGCAAGAATTCCTTGTTCAACTATCTCTTTTGGCAATTCCATATCCAACAAAATTTTGTGGGTTCCCCACGGTCATCTAAACTTTTTAGGTAAAATCAAGTGCACCAAAAATTGACATGTTTTAAAATTTAAACTAGTTCATATTATAGTTTTTTTTATTATGTCTACATGAAGTTAGTCAACAAGTCACTAGGATGATGATTTCACCATGCACGGGTTGCAAAATTTTACTGACCAACTAAATATGAAGTGAGATTTCTTGTTTGAACTAGCCATTTACATATTTTTGACTTGCTATTGCATCTGAGAGCTTCCAACTTGTTGTTGCACTGATGGACTCTCTACCTGCTAAATTGCACTTTGATATTTTTGCAAAAAATTGATTGTTGTCACTTCCAAGATCCTACCGAATTCGACTTCCTTGTCATCAACGGATAAAATGAATATCAATGCACACATTTTTGGGATCTTTTGGAAAGTTGCAGAAGGGTGATTGAGATCAAGAATCAATTTGATTGTACTCCTATGTTAGAATTTTTCTTCTAGACATTAGGGGTTTGAATTTAATTTGTTCCGTAAACATTATTTTTTGTGGTATATTAAATTTGGTTTTGTGATTGGGCTATTTGATAGGATTTCTCAATCCCAACTACATCAATTTGCCTTTTTTTTATTATCATTTGTGATAAGTTTATAATGACAAGTATGTGGTTCATCAAGTTGTTTTGGATTTAAACTCTTACTATGTTGATTGTGGCATTGATGATGAAATTGGATCTTAATAAGGCATTGATGCAAAAGTTATAAAATTGATCATTTTTTGTATGTTGAGTAAGGGTGGTTATGGTCATGGTCCATATGTGTTGTTGTTTAGACTATAATGGAATAGGGTGCTTATATTCTTGTCTTGTGATTCTATATTTAATTAATATATGGAAGCGTTTTGACACTTTAATTAATATAAAGAAAATTATTTGTCATTATTTTTTATTATAAGTTTTTATTTTCTTTAATTGCATTATTTATTCATACTAAGTCAAGTAGACAACAAAATAAATGGTAGGTATTGTGGGGGCCTCAACTAATTCTTTCTAAGCTATTCAAATAATTACATGTAAATGATTATAAGTAGAAATCATGTGATTAGTTAGTTATATTATTTTCCATGTGCCAATATTTCAAGTAGTCAATAAGAATGACATATCTTACGAGGGCCTTGCTCAATTTGCCTATGTTTTTTGAAATACTTCACACAATATTGTTGCTTCAAGGGAAGCCCAAGTCAATAAGAATGACATATCTTATGAGGGCCTTGCTCAATTTTCTTAGACTTGATAATTATTTATTGTATCTTCTTTTCTTATATTGTGTTAGTGTCTTGAGGAGAAATGTGAATACTGTTTTATGAAATATTGATGTGACAATAATGTTCACTGCTATAGTCAAACTTATACAAACTAAAATTATAAATGAAATGTGAAATGAATTGTTGTATCTCGTAAATTTATATTTAAATAAAAGGAAGCATTTATTGTGTGAATTATATTCTACTAATAATATATAGATATTTAATGAGTTTCTATGTCACACACTAAAGTAGTTAATTTATTTTTTACTTATATTTACTTATATATTATTATGTTGAAGGCGTTCCTTATATGAAATTGATTGGACTTATTCTCCCCTAAATGATGTACACTGTCAACCAAAAAAAGCAAGACGATTGAGATGATCTTGACCATTCCTCATCACCGATTTACTCTCCACTCTAAATCTATTTTTCAGCAGATTTGACTATGTCACTGCTAGGTTATCCATTGACTCTGATAGCTTTCAAATCATAGGAAGCAAGCTCAATGTTAGATGTCTAGAATGGATACAACGGAGAAGACGTGACAATTATAGATCAGACATGTTAGTTTTTTTACATAAGTCCTTTCAATTTTTCCTCAAAGCGAGAGATTCCTTTGATCTTTTATCAGAGATATTCATGAACTAAGTGGGATCATAAACAGAGTTGTGGGAGCCAGAAATATAGCTTTACTATGTCAAATATTTGACGTTTTATCTTTCTTCAGAATCTACCGGAGATGGAATTTGAGAAATGTATAGTACAGCGCCTGGAATCGGACGAGCATGAGGAAGAAGAGGCTCTTTCTTTGTGTTACCTTGTTATAGAGAATGCTGGGCACTTCATGAAATGGGAGAGCAGTAGCACCAATCATTACGATGCATTCTTTGAATTCGCCCTCCCTAATTTGACAACCAACAAATCTTGCCTTGTTGAGGATCTGTTTCACCAAGGTCAAAAACTCCTTCCGGAGCAGACATGGGGGACTCAATCCAATCAATAATTTTCATGCATTAAATCAAAATCACAACGTGAAAATTGATGATTGTTGCATGAAAAACTGGACGCCTCGAGAATGGATTCGCAGGGAACCCAATCCAGTTGTGTTTGTCTAATGGCTATTCTGTTGTCAAAGATCAGACCCTTTCAGAATCTAATTTTACCAATATTAAAAACTAACAGATACAACAGTTAATACTGAATAGCTATACATAATAACTAGAGGCTGTGAATAAACAGAAATTATAAGAAAGAATAACCAAAGCACACCCACAATAAGATACCAAAGTACAGTATTACTGTAACATAAAACCCACATAATATAAAACAAACACATTACTGTAACAACAACAGATAATGGGCAACAACGTATATAAAACAAATCATATTATTGTAGACATCAACAGACAATGGGCATTAACAAAATAACACCGAATATCTCCTAGAACATGACAAGATGATCCAATTTTAAATTGATTTGGCACCACAAAGAAATAGATAAAAAATGGGAACACAGTTTCACAATAGAACCAAAACAATCAAAGTCAGGAAAAGCATCTAAATGAAGATGGAATAAAAAAGGAGGCGTCTCCATTATTCAGTTGCGATTTCTTGGTGGGTACAGAATGAGACATAAACAATCATGGATTTCATTATCCAAACCTTGCTGCCTTTTTAAGATGATGTTGCTTGTGGTGCACTTTGATCCACTGTGTTTAAAGACCATTGTTACATCTGTTATATCCATTATTTAGTTAAAACTGTTGGACAGGGTTATAGATAGAAGGGAGGGATATTCATGGTCACCATTGTATTATCTTGTTATCTACTCAAAACTATCATACATTTTCAGCTGTTGCTTACCACTGTACTATCTTGTTATCTAATCAAAACTATCATTCATTTTTAGCTGTTGCTTGTGATATATATAAATATATATGGATTTCTCAAGGTTTACTTTTATTTGCTTAAGGTTAACTTGCTTTCAAAGATTTATGAAGATAATATTTGTTTGTTTAGAGGATTGTGCAGTGATGGTGAGGGTTAGATGTGAAAGTTGACCTTATTTTTTTGTAAGGGTTAAATGTGAGTAGTGGTCCTGCTTATTAAGCTAAATGTTAAGATAACACTTGTCTATCTTTTATGCTTTTTTTTTCATTTATTTATTTTGATTTTTTGGTGATGTTTTTGTTTTCATTGGTTTTTTTAATGATAGATGTATAAGTGATGTGATTTTTTTTAAAAGTTGATACAACATAAATTAGATATTTTTTCACTTACATTCATTTTTAAGGATCAATTTTAATTTTTAATTTTATCTTGTTTCTCATAAGATCAAATCTATAATTTGCACAAATGATCAAGGTTAATTTCAAAACATGTAAAAATGATCCCTAAACTTTTATTTTTTGAATTGAAATTAGGGTCAACCTAACCCTTACAACTAGTTGTTGTGTGCTAACTTGAAGAGTGAAGCATCTCATTTGCTTCCTTTAGAGTTATATTTATGAACTAAACCTAGTTCATTTTGTACACACTTGGAAGTAATTTGATACACCTAGAGATAATCAATTAACACTTTCCACTACTATTTAAGGAACATTAACAAATCATCTTTTACTATATTATTTTCTTGTAGCATCATTTAGGGCATCTTTTTCATGGTTTAATATTGTCTTTAATCATTTTCAAAATTTATTGACTCAATATCCTTAAGGGTTTGACCAAGGGAAGACATATTCACTATCATTAGCAAAATCAAACACAAATAATTTTTTATGTGGGAACAAAGATAGGTAGTCAAGGTAAACTAAGAGAA
>VDFB02358048.1:0-19651 GCA_007258455.2 Sequoia sempervirens
AGGGCTGAGTAGAAAGAGGTCACTCTTGAGGAAGGTAGGCGAATGGTGAGAGAGAGTGGAATACTCCTGCTACCAGAGTGGGACATAGCCTCTGCCATTGCTCTAGATACAATTAAGAAGCATGATGCTGAAATCTTTTCTACTGAGGATGAGGTTGCAAAAGCATTATTAGGATCAGGGTTCAACCCAAGATGGGAAACCTTTGCTATTTGGGCCTTAGCCCCAAACACTAATAAGCCTGAAGTGGCAGAGCCAACAGGGGATTTGAGAGGAGGGCTTATTTTTTAAAGAGTTTTAGACACCCATGTGGTGGAGGCAGCCACCCTGGCAATCAATGTTGCACCATTTAGTAGAGCAACAACTGAGTCTCAACAAGAGAAGTATAATAAATGCTTGATGGATTATCAAGAGTTGCTAACTGAGTATAACAAGGCTAAGGAAGAAATAGTCTAGTTGCAGCAACAAGAAGAGCAACAACAACCGCAATAGGCACCACCACCTCCACCAACATCTATGGCACTGGTAGTAAGAGGTGACAGCCCTAATATTGCTAGCTCTTCTGTAGCTCCACACCCAAGAGTTATAAATAATAGAAGAGCCTTGCTTGAGCAACTAAGAACATATGAAGAATTTTTCATGTACTGTAGGGAGGATAAACATGATGATAATATGCATGTAATTTCTAACATGTTGGGGCATTTGATGGCAAAAATATTGAGGAAATTGAATAGTGCACACAAGAATTATTCTTTAATGATAAATGCACTTGGTAAATTTGTGGAAGATATCATAGAGGCTATTCCTTTGATGAGATAGTGGATCCCAAGGCTTAATTCTTTAATTGGTATGATTAAGGGATCAACTTATGATCCAAATAAACCGGAGCAAATTGTCCCAACATATAAAATTGTGAAGATTGCTGGAGAATATCAGGGAATGGTAGGCCTTATGGAGGACAAAATAAGGGGATTGCTCAAGGAATTTGATGAAAGTGATTTAGGCATCCTGCCTGATATAATGAATGCAAATAGAGAGGTAAAGTCATGTGAGGAATGGAGGTCACAGTTGGAAAGTGTTACAACCACATTGGGTTTACTTGATATGTGAAAGAGATCCCATTGACATTGAACTTATGAAGAGTTGTTTGGATAAGTTGTGGGACACAAACAGATTTTTGGAGGAGTTTGGCAAATAAGTTGGTCAAGTGGTGAGGAAATATGGCACCTATAGGACTAAGTTGGATGAATTTCTTGCATTCAACTGGCCAACAAAAGAGCAGTATGTAGCATGGGATAACAAGTATAATCAATTGCCAGAGCTATAAAGTTACAAGTGATATGGAGCAATATTTTTGTCTTTTGTGCACAATCAGCGACAACAAGGATCTTCAACAGCCTCAACAAGAGTTTTGTCTTCTAGCTAGCATGGCCTTTTGTTTGATATGCCTAGTCATCTTTCTCGGGCCTTTATCACCGACTGAAGAATGAAAGGAGTGGCAATTGTCTACATCAAGCATGTCTTAAAGGGACAAAGATACAACAAGCAAATATAACTGTATTTGTCCTTTTAGAATATTCTCTCCACAAGCAGTTGTGCTCATATTTTGAAATAGAATTGTATGTCGATTTAAAATATGACGCGTAATATGGCTTGAAGCTTGTTTTGCTCCCTTGTTTCTATAAAAGGGAAATCAAGGCCATTTGCATGAGATCTTGGAGAATTTTGTAATCCAGAGCATAGAGTAAATAGAGTTTGTACTTTTTACCTAGGACATTGTCTGAGTCTTGAATTGTTTGTAATTTGTAGGTTTTTGTATGACAGTACTAGCATCTATTTTGAATACAATGGCACAATTTCAAGCCATTTGTCTCCTTATGTATACTTGATACAATTTATGAATGAAAGCTGATCAAGGATCATTTTATTCATCTTCATTGTCTTTCCTTTGAATGAATGCTTTGACTTTTTATTAGCTTCTACTCAAAGAGTAGGTTAAAATGCAAGGATTCATAAGAAGAATTGGTTAGGAGTTCCAAGTGCAGTAGTGTAAGGCATTATTGTAAATCTTTTGATGTTTAGGGGAAAATGCTGTTATACAAGCCTCAATTGCATTCATTTTAACTTCGTGCCCTAGGTTAAGGCAGCAGTCTCTGGTATTCATGATTGTTACAATCTCCATGGTTGCACATTTAAAGAACAATAATAATATCTTCATTTTATTTTGAATTATTTGGTTTGATGTTATTGTATGTTCTCCTGCTATGAATTTTTGAAATGCTTAAAGGATGTTGCCTGATCTTTTAATATTCATAATCATCAAGCAAATCTGCTGAGAACATATCTGCTATTTATAGTGTTAAGGATAATTGGTAATGGAGATCTTTCAAGTATTGTCAGGGATCACCCTCCCGGGTTTTGCAGAGCCCAAAGTGAAGAGGGAAAGTTTTATCCAACTTTCTCCTAGTTGTTGGCCAATCCCTCAAAGTAATTGATCATTAGAAGTGGCAAATTCTATAGATTACTTTGCAGACCAGGTTGGGAATTAAAAAACACCAGCACAATAGTAATTTCTCTCTGTTGGCTTTTTGGTTCACTAACTGTTTGACCAAAATTATTTATTGAATTTTGGGTTTAAAACTTTCAAATAGAGGCCATGAATTTGAAGATCTTTTATCTTTTTCAATAGATTTCAAGCTGGCAAGGCTCGGTTTATATGCTAACTCATGCTTTTTAGCCATGCCTTGTTCAATGTCTAGAGTGAGATAGGGTTGTATACCTCTTTGAACAATGCAAGACGAATGGAAAACAATACCCTTGTGTAATGCTTTCATAAGTGGCTTTTGATAAACTAAATTGGTTTCTTTCTTGGAGGTGATGTAAAAAATTACCTTTATGTTTTAAACGTAAAATATTGGCTGGGAAGAAATTATCCAGCGAGTGTGTGAGCTGCAAACTCCCCCATAAGTTGCAGTCCTTAAACTTAACTCTATATTACTTCTGGTTTTCTGATCAATGCATTCATGATATAAAGTGAGATGATATCACAGGGCTTGATATAATATTTTGGAAGACTTAACAACTAACAATTGGACTCCATCTTTGGTCAGTCAATGCATATAGTTGTATATGCAAGTGAAATGATTTTATTGGGCTGAAATCATAACTTCATTGGCATATTGATGGACTTTGTAGTAAACACATTCATTGCCCTATTGTTGGAAATTGTTGTCAGGAGTTGTGTTTCATGTTAAGGAAACATTTAGTGTAAACTCAAAGAACAAGTTCACTGCCAATTTTAGGATATGACATTTATTTCACGTAATGCAAGCTTGCCCAACACAGGTATGGATTATCTTTCATTGAATTCAGAACTGTTAATGTTATAGCAGCTTCGGTAGCTCCTTCCAGCTCACTTCTTCCGTGGAAGTCTTAAATTGAATAATAGCCGTTGGCTATTCAATTTACTTTTATTGTTTTATGCTTTGGCCGACATGAAAGAATTCGAATTTCGTAGAAGACATTTAATATCCTTCTAGGCCGACTTCACTAAGAAGATATGAAATTTTGTAAGAGGCCGACATGAAAGATTTTGGCTCCTATACATACACACAGTTTATTCATCCATTTAATGATGAAAAAGTTCTCCCCAGTGCGGTCATCCTTAAGTGCGAAGCTCGACTCTAATGCGAATTTTTACATCAAGTGCGAATAGATTACCATATGTGGATAAGAGACTGCAAATCATTGTCATCCCTATCGATTTGAATTTGTGTCAAGGTGCGGACTATGTAACAGGGCAAAGATCAGTGCGAACTCATTTGAGATCTAAGTGTGGTTACATCAGTTCAGTGATTTCATTCAAGTGCGATCTCATCAGTGATCTAATCGCGGATTTACCAGATCGTTAATATCATAAGATGCGAACTTATATTGTCTGATCAAAGCGAAATCATATATCTAAGGCGAAGCTATAGCTTTTGGTTCTGTCAAGTGTGTTTAAAGCCTGAGAGTTGAAGACATTATTGGATCTGTATTCTAATATTATCAGGTGTGATCTAGAGCTTGCTATCTGTTATTCTTTATTGCAAGTATCTACATATCGGTCTTGTGATAGACCTTATTGTATTTTGTAAAATTGCCACTGTTGCATCAAATATAAGAGAGATCTTTGTTGCTGGGTTTTCTCCCTCAAGAGGAGGGTTTTCCCAGGGTATATGCTGTGTTATTTTGTCTGATTTCGAATTATTTTTCTGTGCATTTAATCTGTTCACCTAAATTTAACATGGTATCAGAGCGGGTTTGAGGATTGTGATCAGATTATTGCACTCAGATTATCTCATTTGTTCAGACTGTCAAGATGGTGTATGATTTGAAGGTTGAGGATTCAAGTGAATTCATGTCTCATTCAGCATTTTCAAGCTGTATACCTTCCAACTCCAACACCTGGATAATTGACAGTGGTGCCTCCCGTCATATAACCGGATTCAAGGAGCACTTATCGAGTTTGGTGGAAAAGGAATCTTCTGAACAAGTCATCATTGGAGATGATGCCAGCTACTCCGTAAAGGGAATTGGGACCTGTTGTGATCTTTTCACACATCGCCCCATTCAAGATGGGGACCCCCTAAATTTTGCTCCATTCTGGTCTTTTGGCTTGGGTTTTTCTTCTCTCTCTCCCGCTCTGTCTCTTTTCTGATGTCCGCCTCTCGGGGGTTGCGCTCGTCAGTGAGTTTAAACGTGAATTTGGCCAAGTCTGAAAATTAGGGTTTCATCGTTTCTGGTCAGTCCAAGGTCGAATGAAGTGGATAAAGTGAAAATTGAGCTTAACATTGTTATCAGTATGCTTGCAGCAGGCTCTTAGCGAGATTTCATCGAATTCTGAGATACTATTTTTAGTAAGTATGAAATTCCAGGCAATCTGTCAGCATTTTTGAGATTCTGACAATCACACAGCATTCAGAACACATCAGGCTACTCGCATGCAAAATTTGAGCGAAAACAGATAACTTACTATTTTTAGTAGTCCTGCTTCCGAGACAAATTTCAGGGTCCAGATGTAGAGTTCTTCTTTGCATGTCTGGATATTTCTTCTGGGTTTTTCGAGACCTTCGCAATGATATAACATGCAAAACGAGACAACTTTCAGAATTCAGTCTTCCGAGGCTATTTTTAGGGTTTGCATGTCAGGGTTTCTTTTGCATGTCGGGTGATTCCTGATGGGTTTTTCGAGAGCTTCGCGATGGTGTGACATGCAAATGAAGATACTCACTCAGTAAGGAACTTGCTATTTTTAGCAGGTGTGACTCAGTAAGGAACTTACTATTTTAGCAGGTGCGTCCCGACAGCCGCTTCCCAGCAATTCAAAATCACGAGCTGATCGCAATGCAGCAGAAACGAAGACAAACAGAGATCATTTGATACACATGCAGAGCAAATTAGGGTTTCCAACTTCTGAGCTTGAAAAGAGTCAAAAGTCAAAATTTTCGAAAACCAATGTAAACCATCGCGATCAGCATCCTTCAGGCTGTTTGCTGGTAAAATTTCAAGTCAAACGGAGCACTTACTATTTATAGTAAGTCAATTTGGAAACTGGCTAAAAATAGCAAGTCAGCTGCATGCGTTGATGTTGACAGTAAGGTCACGTGGTGAGGAGCGCCTCATTCAAATTTCAAGTCGATCGAAGCAATGGAGCTATCAGAAACAAGAGGTTGCTATTTATAGTAAACCACCTTCGAAAATGGGCTAAAAATAGCAGGGTGACTAAAAATGGCAGTGTTGACAAAACAACGAGGTCAGGAAGATGCAGTGTGCAAAATCTCAAGTCGTTCCGAGCTTCAGAAGTGCAAAATTGAGAAGGCTTACTATAAATAGCAGGGCATGAAATACTGGCGAAAAATGATGAAAAAATTCTGAGTCTGGAACTTCATCCAGTGGACATGCCTAAATGCGCCCAGTTGATGGGGAAGCTCAGAAAAAATTCTAAGTGTGAAGTTTATCCTTCTCAGGGGGCAAAATGCGCCCAAGGAGAAGAAAGTCAAAGCAAAGTCAAAGATTTCCATCCTGTTGGCATAGCAAAATGCGCCCACCTTGAAGAGGGAAAGGTTGAAAAAATTTTCTAAGTATAAAAATCCGCCACCACCTTCAAAATGCGCCCATCCTGCAGCAGGGGTGAAATGCACCCAAAACACAAGGAAGTCAAAGTGGTCAAACGTTTTCATCCTTCCCCCTAGGCAAAATGCGCCCAAACAAGGCCATGTCAAGACAAAAAATAGAAGCTGAAGGGTCACTCCAAGGCGTTTGAAAAGTTTCATCCTCCTCCACATCAAAAATGCGCCCAAGGAGGAATAAGTCAACAAGTCAAAGGAAGTTCGTCCTCCTCAAGGGGTGAAATGCTTCCAAGTGCATGCATATGAAGACAAAAGGGTGGAATACGAAGAGTCATCCTTCACACACATGGAAATGCGCCCAAGTTTAGATGGTAAAAGGTGAATGGAGGTGGTAAGTGAGGTAAGAAATATTGCCTAGACGTGGTGAAAGGTGGTAAATATCAAGGCGTTATCCTCCTTCACATCAAGAATGCGCCCAAGGTGATGTATTGGGCGTGATTTTTTTTTTTTTTGAATTTCCCTCAAGTGTGTGGCGCCAGGGGTAATAAGTGGTATGTGTTAGAAAATATTCCGAGGTGTGAAATAAAATACTAAATGTGCTAGGCGCCTTGGGTAAGAATAAAATATTTTCTAAGTGTTGGAGAATTTGCCTAGGCGTTGGGTTTTTTTTAAATAATTGCCTTCAAATATGGAGTGAAGTGAAGATAAAATGTACAAGGCGCCTCTGTGAATAAATTTTTCTAAGTGAAGATGATACTTCTCTCGCTGGCAGGCAAACATAAAATTTCCAAAGCAAATTTTCCAAGTGATGATTTAAAATATTTTCTAAGGCAAAATATTTTCTTCTTAAAAAATACGCCTAGAGCCTCAGGGTGATGAAATTTTCCGAAGCACGAGCAAATTTTCTCAGCAGTAGAGTCAGAGGTAGATGATAATACAGGATGAATTCAAGTTCTTCAGTTTGGAGCAACACAGGATGATCACAGGCGAAGAATGAATTTAAAATGGTAAAATAATATTTTTCTAGGGTTCAAATTTCAAAAAATTAAATGAACCCGTTCGTTGGGTACCCATGGATTTGAAGCGTTCTGGAGAAAATTTTCTTCTGGGTACTGAACATTCGTGATGATAGATGGAATTCCAAGTCTTTCGAACTTCACCAACACCTTTTCAGTGAAGAATTTAATCAGTGCTCAAATTGTGAATTTTTCTAAGGGAGAATTTAAAATTTTCTAAGGCAAAATGTGTTTTCAAAATGAATTTTCTTCGAATGATGAATTCGAAGTCAGTTGCCTAGATAATTTTGATTGAATTCTTCAAGGATGAATTTTCCAGAGATGATGAGGAGTTAAAATTCGAATTTCAAGTGACAGGATTCCGACTGGTGAATTAAAAGGGTGGATTTAAATTAAATTTTCAAAAATAAATTCAAAGATGCCAGTCAAAGTCAAGTTTCTAGAAGAATAAGATTCCCGACGCCCAGAGACAAGTGTCAGAAATACCAGAGGGAAAATTCGAATTCTTGAAGTGGAGTAGTGGAAGTTTAATCAGTGAACCACGGGGACGCGTTTCCCCCCAAAATATGACCCGTTTCGGAAACGGGGACGTCCCGGGGATGGGGGGACGGGTACTTGGCGTCCCCCGCCGTCCCGCCACCGCCACCAAAGCGCCGCCGGAGACGGGGAGACAGGGAGACGTCTCCAAGTTTCCTTAGGAGACGTCTCCAAGTCTCCAAGTCTCCTTGGGAGACGCCCAGGAGTTTCCTGGGAGACTAGGAGATGTGTTCCATGAAGGTTTGTCTGGCTTTGATGGTCTTAATTTGGGGTTTATTGTTAATGCAAAATGATGTACACCATGAAGGTTTGTGTGGGTTTGGAGGTCTTAATTTGGGCTTGGCGGCGGGGGCTCCGCCCCTCGACCCCGCCCTGTATCGCGACAGGGAGCGCGCCCAGGGCGCTGCCCCGGGACCCTGCGAGGGGCGCTGCCCCTCGACCCCGTTGGGGGCGCTGCCCCCAGACCCCACTGGGGGCGCTGCCCCTTGACCCCGCTGGGGGCGTTGCCCCCAGACCCCCGCAAGGGGCACTGCCCCTTGACCCCACTAAGGGCGCTAACCCTCAAACCCATTAGGGGCATTGCCCACAAACTCCCATTGAATTCATTTGATTTTCTAGGTACTCTCCACTAGTTACCTTCAATTTTACAAAAACAATTTCATTTGTCAAATTTTATTTAGCAATTAGCATTCAAGATATCTTCGTATTTAGATTTAGTATTTCAAATTTTGCTATGTTATAATTTTACTAATTAGTAATTTGAGTAATTTGCTATAGTTTCATTTGAAATGTAATTCTTATATTGTTATACTGTTATACATCCTTTCAAAACTAGTTTTTCAAGTACTATAAGTATATTTATAACTATATCAGCACCACCACCCCACCACCCCGCCGCCGCCGTCCCCCCGCCGTCTCCCCGCCGTCCCCAAACTTAGGCCCTTTGTCCCCCCGTCTCCGAAACGCGTTTCCCCGTCCCCCAGGCCCGTGGAACACTGAGTTTAATGCACTGGCTAAAAATGGCTTCTTCTAGAATTCGATTTTGGCTATAAAATGGAGAAGTTTTTCACTTGTTTTCACAGCTGAAGAAGTTGAATTTGCTCTAAGTGAAGTGTTGCAGTGAGTGTTGCTTGAAGAGTTCGAAGTCTGGAGTTTGCTGAAGTTGCTGAAGGGCGCATTTGGAAGTTGTTTAAATCTGCAGTTAAAGGGGCGCCTTGAGTTGCTGGAGAGGTGGCATAGCTGAAACCAAGAAGTGCGCACTTGCTAATTGTTAAAGTCTGATTTGTTGCTGAAGTTGCCAGAGTTAAGAGGTACGACTTTGCTGGTGTTGTGGCTGAAGTTTGATTCATTGCTGAAGTTGAAGTTGCCTGTGTTAAAGGGACGCCTTGAAATGAATTGAATTGTTGAGAACTTAAAAAGCACGAACTTGCTAGTTGCTGATTGCTGGTATAAAGTACGAATTTGCAGAAGTTCAAGTTGTAGATTGAAGTTGCTAAGGCTGAAGTCTACTTAGAAATCTGTTCTAAGTGTTGAAGTTCGAAGTTCAAAAAGAAAAGAAGCTGAGGTTTGCATATAAGAAAGTTATTGCAGCTTCTAAAGTCGACTGCAGCCCCTACACACAATGTCTTATTTTTTTTTTATAAATTAAATTGCTGATGAATGTTTGCTGTTTGCAGATGGCTGAAGTAAGGACGACTGGAAAGGACAATGGTGCATCCAGGCAAGCTGTGATCAAGAAGCTGAGTAAAATGTTCATGCCAGAATCAAAGTTCATTTCAAAGTTGGGCAAGTTGACAGACACCAACCTGGGCTCTGTCAACCTGGAGACCTTCAAGAACAGGATGTTTGGAATTGGAAGTCATCGCGCTTCGACCACTTCGCACAATATTGTTCGAAGTGGGTTATATGCAGCTGCTGGTTTCCCGCCAGCCATTCAATGCTCAGAGCTGATGATGGAGTGTGCTAATTGCTACGAGAAAGAACACCGGCCGATCATGTCACCAAATGGCCAAGTGTTAGCCAATCTTACTCCGGCAGCCATTGGTGAAGCTTTCGGGATCCTGGTGCACAGGCACATGATTTACAAGTCCAGGGAACGAGCTGAGCGTATGTATGCTTCTGTTTTTGAGCGATGCATGGATACAATTAACACCCACTGGATGAGCACTCCTAAGCCTTCTCGAACAAAGTTGCCGAAGCAGATCATAGCAGAGGACCTGAAGCAAGAATACTGTGATCTCATCATGATGCTGAGCAGGGTTGGTGGTTGTGCACAGTCCTTCATTTTTGAGCCCTGGATGTTTTACTACATCAACCTGGTACTGGAAGGAAAAGACTATGTCAATTGGGCCGAGATGATAAGTGATAATTTGCATGAGCAGCTCCTGGGCCTCCGAAGAACGAAGACATTTTACATGAGCTCCTATATTATTTATATGTTGGCACGAATGACGAAGTACAGGGGGATCTGTTATAAGGAACCTGTTGGTTGTGGCTCCCACCAGTTCAAAATACATGAGGCCTGTCCACAGTTGCACCTATCGAGCACAACCCACTACAAGCGTGTCAACGATTCTTTCACCATGTACATTACGAGGCTGCTTCAGGAGCGGTTACATCACAGAATCTCGAGGGATGCCCAGGAGCTAATTGAAAGTTATGGGTGTTGGTTCATACAGTTTCCGAGATTTTCTTACATTAGGCTGCAAGGTTTCTCATCATACCCATATAGGCTACCTAAATACCCAACAGATAGAATATTGATGCTAGAGATATCTACACAGTTGCTGGCCTTTGATAAAATTCAGAAGAAGAAGAAGGGAGGGGTAGAATTCCCTATTGTCATGGGCAACTCAGATGAAGTGTGTCCCTCAATACAGGCAGCTAGAGAGGCTGAAAATGAACTTCAGTTTTATCATTTTTCATATCATACTAGCCGACAGCACTACGATCCACACCATAACATCAAGTGGGTGTTGTCAGAAGAATTTAAACATAAGGCCACCATTGAAGATTATTGGGCCGATGCAGCTGATGAGATTGAAGTGAGGAAAAGGATGTTTTCTCGGTTGCCTATTACTTTGATCAGGGAGTGCGAAGTGGTGCCGGTTCCAGACCAGGCCAATGAGGATATGGATGTTGTCCATCCTGATTATGCAGCAGTTAGAGATACCCCACTTCCACCTCCCGATTGGTCAGACCCTGAGGTTGCAGATTTAGATACCCTCTTTATCCCGGTCAGACATTTACTAGAGCATGGGTGGATAGGCGAGTAAACAGGTTGAAAAGTAGGTCAATTGCCTTGACTTACAATTTGATGGGAGATCACAGGACGCCCACCACTGGCAGGAAGAAACAGATTACAAGAGGTCCAGAGTCCAGGAAGAAAGAGATAGTTCGACAGGAGCCTACTCAGCCAGAGCCTCCACGAATTACAGTTGCATCACCTTTGGAGACACGTTCTCCAAGTATATAGGAGGTCTCTTTATTTGCTGATCAGAGGGTTGCATTGAATCAGGTGCAAGCAGTACAGGATAATATTCAGCCTCCACGGAGAGAGTCAGTTGGCCAGAGCGTCAACGCACCTGTTAGGGTTGATCAGCAGGATGATGAGGGGACTATTACTGACCCTCAGTTTCAGCAGGAATTAGAGGAGGCTATGAACGAAGATGATGATATAGTGTCAGGTGATACTCAGCCACTTGAGGACGATGAGCCTCACCAGAATGATGTAGAGGTTGAGCAGGTTGGAGAAGTCGAGGCACAGGAGCAGCAGCCCTTCGATATACAGTATGATGTGCCCGATTGGCTTAAGAATAGAATGAGAAGAAGCCCTAGTGAGGAGCTTGATCCAGCAGTTGAGATGGAAGAATTTTTGAACAGGATCAGTGCACCTCCACAGAAGAAGAAAGCAAGGAAATTTTCGAAGATATCCACGGAAGAGGACGGTTCCCGTACTCTTCATGTAGCTGTGCCACGAGTTGAGTGTGACCGGAATGATGCAGTGCCTGAGAATTATGTGGTCACAACCTTGGATTTGGGACGCCCCACTGGTACTCAGATTGTTGAGGAGTGTGATAACTCCTTCCTTGCCCTCAAAGATAGATTATTCAAGAAAGAAGGAAAATATAAGAAGTTGAAAAGAGAACACAGGGCTTTAATCGGATATGTTCAGCAGTTATCTCGTTCTCGAGGGCAGGATGTACCAGTGATAGAGCCTCCAGCGGAGGTACCTAGAGAGTCAATCAGTGGATTGATAGAGTTGGGAAGGATGGCACAGGAGGCAGATAAATGGGTCACAGGAGTACGTGCTGAGACGGAGAAGTTTATGGAGGATCTTGCTTTTGCTTTTCAGCAGGCCTCTAATATTTTAGCACGGATGGAGGCAGTGGATCATGCTTGGGGTGATGCCTCTATCTACCAGAGCAAAGTTATCCAGCGTCTTGAGGTATTGAGACATGTTCCGTTGCGATTGCTGGTTGATGGAGGTGTCATTCAGGAGAATGACAGGTATGATTTCTCTAGGTGGTATTCTTCGGCTATCACGGGGCGTGGCTTCTTCGATGCGGCACAGGCGGATTCAGCTAGGATACATAAGGCCATGGCCAATATTATTGATGGAGTTCAGAATACCTTTGAGGCCATATTTGCTAGGCGGTTGAATCCGGATGAGATAAGTGTTGATAATTTGAGGGGTTTGCTGGTGCCTTTCTTTGCAGATGTTAAGACCTTTGTACAAGATGACTTTGAGAATACTTCTACTTTCTCCACCTTGATCCAGAACACGCAGGATTCCTTGGCTGCTTGGAGAAAGTCTTGTGCGAGGCATGAGCATTCAGTCACAGTGTTAGAATTTCAGTTAGATTGTGTTCCACCGATTTCAGTTCAGGAGGTTGAGGCTGTGCTTCGCAGATTCGTGGAGTTGGCAGTCAGAGAGAAGGCAAGTGGGAACGCACTACTGGACGAGGATCTTCTAGAGGACTGAATATGGGCATTTATTACATTTACTATTTTGGGAGTGAGTGGGAATCTTTGATTCATTTAATGTACCACTCCCTATTCTGGCAGTTTTTAGGGTTAGGGCTGAGGTGGCACGATTCTGGCCACTCTATTAATTGTAACCCTAGCCGTCTTTTGGGACTTGGCTAGCTATATAAAGGGGGAGTCCCCCTCATTTGTAATTCATTAGACATTAGATCAGGCATTAGCATTAGAGCTAGAGATTGGAGAGATTGCATAGTAGTCATTTTGCTTAGCATAGTGTGGAAGAGAAAGAAAGTTTTCCCTTTGAAAACTTTTGAGGAGATTGTTGTGTAACACTTTTTATGATAATTGATCTTTTCATTGATGGTGGAATTCGTCTTGTCATGAATAGCTAGCAAGGTCTCTTCTTCCTTTCGAATCCAAGTAGCTTAATTTCATGCAAGTAGTTTACGTTGATGTGTGGTGTTTTATTGAGGTAGCTTCGCTTTATTCCATACCACTAGCAACTTGTTGATGATAAGTTTGCCTTGCGTGGTCAACTGGAGATTATCTTGAATCTAACTTCGGTTGTGATTTGTATACTTACATGCGTCGTTGTGATGGTGTATGTGTGCTAAATCATAATTTGAAAACCATTTGTTATCCCTTTGAAGATTGCACCAATTTTACTGAGGCTGTCCGACGTGAGGCTAGGTGAAATTCGGTTGAAGTCTATTGAAACGGAGCCCCACATATCCTGCATTTAGAGTAGAATATAAGTTTCTTAGGCCCTAAACTCTTTTACTTTCCGCACATTTCTGATTAGTTTTAGGATAACAAGCTACATTGCCAAATCATACACGCAAGAATCCCCTTCAAAATCATATATTAGCTGCTAACTGCAAGAAATCTGAACAATTGTGTAAGTCCCCTCGTAAGAACACAGCAATACACATCAACCAAACTGGGTCTATTCGCACTTAAGGAACCTTGGAGTTGAACGTGTGATCTATCTCGCAATCTTAGCACACAGAATACTTTGATCAAGAGAGAATGGAGTAGCCCTAAACTATTTCGTTCTGCTGTTTGGTGCGGTCACAAAAAACACATCAACAGGACCTCCTCACTTCACTTGGATTCCGGCATATCGTTTCAATTGGGTAATGTTCTTTATGTTCCCGGAATCAAGCGTAATCTTATTTCCATTTCAGCTTTGGAAGATAAAGGATATCAAGTTGCCTTCTCCAAAGGCAAAGTTCTAGTGTGGATGCAAAACTCTAACTTCAAGGATGCTCAAGTAATTGGAGTTAGACATGATAACCTCTACAAGGTTTGCTCACATCCTCTACAAGCATTGGTTCATGACTCTTCCAGTCTTTGTGATCTTTGGCATCGAAGATTGGCTCACTTGCACTTCCGAGCTCTACCCATTATGGAGAAGATGGTGACGGGCCTTCCTAAATTCAACCAGGAGCACGAAGGTACATGCAAGGGCTGCACATTAGGGATTAAGAGGGAGCTCTGTGTTCCCTATAATCCTCAACAAAATGGTGTTGCAGAAAGGAAGAACAGGACAATTGTGGAAGCAGCAAAGGCCATGATCCATGATCAAGATTTGCAAACCTTCCTATGGGCAGAAGCTTCTAGGACAGCAGTATATGTTCAGAACAGATGTCCTCATAAGATCTTGGAGAATATGACTCTAGAAGAAGCCTTTACAGGGAAGAAGCCTGAAGTCAGCCATTTGAGGATCTTCGGTTGTCCTGTCTATGTTCATGTTCCCAAAGAAAAGAGAACCAAACTGGAGCCTTCTGGCAAGAAGGGAATCTTTGTGGGCTACAGTGAGACATCAAAAGCTTATAGAATCTACATTCCAGGTCAGAAGTTGATAGAGATCAGTAGGGATGTCACATTCGAGGAAGATGTTGCATTCAGGAGATCTAGAGGGATTCATATGGAGATTGATAATGAAGAGTCTCCTCAGGACATGGAGGTTGACCATACTCCTGAGATTCAGAGGGAGACAATGGAACCAAAGGAAGATCTTGATCCAGTTGAACCCTTGGAACCTACTGATGGGCCTACTGACATTGCCATCGGGAGGAAGAGACCTCTATGGGCTAGTCGCACTATGCAAGAGGCTGAAAACTTTGCAGCTCCTAGAGGCACATTCAGAGAAAGAAAAAGGCCACATAAGTTCTCCAGTTATGTTGCCTTGATGAGTCAGATTATAGAATCTGAGCCTTCCTGTGTTGAGGAAGCATCCAGTCTTCAAGTCTGGAGAGATGCCATGACAGAGGAGTATCAGTCAATTCTTAAGAATGATGTTTGGGATATCGTTCCTAGACCCGAGGGCAAGTCTGTGGTATCTTCTAAATGGCTATTCAAGATTAAACATGTTGCAGATGGAAGCATTGAGAAGTACAAGGCAAGATTTGTGGCTCGTGGGTTTTCTCAGAAAGAGGGAGTTGACTATGATGAGACCTTTGCTCCTGTTGCTCGCTACACTTCTGTCAGAACCATCATTGCTATTGCTGCATCTAGAGGATGGAAGATTCACCAGATGGATGTGAAGACAACCTTTCTCAATGGAGTAATTGAGGAAGAAGTTTACATAGAGCAACCTGATGGATTTGAGATTCATGGGAAGGAGTCACATGTTTGCAAGCTGAAGAAGTCCTTGTATGGTCTTAAGCAGGCTCCTCGTGCATGGTACGAAAGGATTGATCAGTATCTATCAAGCCTGGGTTTCTTGAAGAATGATGCTGATTCCAATCTCTACTTCAAGGTAATCAATGGTGATGCATTAATTTTGGTTTTATATGTTGATGATCTAATCCTCACTGGAGAAGATCACCTAATTCTTGAATGTAAGAAGGATTTAACTTCTGAATTTGAGATGGACCTTGGGCTCATGCATTACTTCCTTGGTTTAGAAGTCTGGTAAAAGTCAGATGGTATGATTTTAAATCAAGGGAAGTACACCATTGACATACTTAAGAGATTTGGCATGATGGATTGCAAATCCATGTCTACTCCCATGGAGACCAATCTTCATAAATTGAAGGAGGCTGCAGCTAGTTCAGATTTGGTGGATCCTATGTTGTACATACAGCTGATTGGATCCTTGATGTATTTAGTTAACACTAGACCTGATATTTGCTATGCAGTGAGTGCACTTAGCCAGTTTATGTGTGATCCGAGACAGATACATCTTGTTGCAGCTAAACATATCCTGAGATACTTGCGTGGCACAGTTGGATATGGGTTGAAGTATACTTCAGATGCAGACTTGGAGTTACTTGGTTTCACTGATTCTGATTGGGCAGGTTGTGTCACAGATCGAAAGAGCACCTTTGGCTATTGCTTCAGTTTGGGTTCTGCTATGATTTCCTGGTGCAGCAGGAAGCAGTCTTCTGTAGCATTGAGTACAGCAGAGGCTGAGTATATTGCAGCTTGCATGGCAACTCGAGAAGCAGTGTGGCTTCGTAAGCTCCTTGCAGGATTGTTTGGGCACTCAATGGAGCCCACCATTATTCATTGTGATAATCAGAGTTGTGTGAGCTCATCAATCACAATTAACCATGTGAGAACCAAGCATGTTGAGATCAAAGTACCACTATGTCGGAGATATAGTGCTACTTGAAATTTAATATGCGGTTGAGGTACATTATGTGACGGCCGGATGGCGGATATTCACCAAGCCTCGCCCGGTAAAGTTCTTGTACTTTTGAGAACAAGCTTGGTGTTGTGACCTTTTCACCTTCGCCCCATTATTCGGATAGAGAGCCCCTTATTTTGCTCGCGTTCGGCCCAGGTTTTCTTCGCTCTCTTGCTTTCTGTCTCTTTTCTGGTGTCCGTCTTTCGGGGGGGGGTTGTGTCGTCATTGAGCTTAAACGTGAAAATATTGGCCAATTCCAAAATTAGGGTTTCATCATTTTTGGTCAAGTCAAGGTCAAGTAGGGCCAGTAAATTGAAAATTGAACTTAATATTGTTGTCAGCAGACATCCAGCAGACTTCCAGCCAAATTTCATCAGATTCCGAGATACTTACTATTTTAGTAGATGCAATCACGAGCAATTTAATGCGACATTTTCACAATTCCGATCATCACCGCGGCATTGAGTATATGGGGCCTTGCATGCCAAATTTGAGCAAATTGGACAACTAACATTTTAGCGGTCCAGGCTTCCGGGACAAATTCCGGAGGTCCAATCTGATTTTCTTTGCGTATGCGGATATTTCATACGGGTTTTGAACGCCGGTGATATAACATGCAAGTCAAGGTGACACTTCGAGTCCGACCTTAATTCTTTTAGGGTTTACATGTGGGTTTCTTTTGCATGTGGAATTGATTCTTTGATATGGGTTTTGAGCTTAGCGATGATTGTGACATGCAAACAAGGATTCTCACTTTCGGTAAGGAACACTTTATTTTATGGTATGTCGACGGTAGCCACCAGTAGTTGATTCACGAGCTGATCGGTGTTGAAGCGAAGACAAAGGAGATCTTTTTGATAAGCATGGGGGCAAGTTAGGAGTTTTCGGCGAACCTAAAAATAGGCATCAAAAGTCAAAATCTTCGAAAACCGATGTAAACCATCGCGATCAGCGTCCTTCAGGCTGTCTGCTGGTGAAATTTCAGGTCAAACGGAGCACTTACTATTTTTAGTAAGTCAAATTGGAAGCGGCTAAAAATAGTAAATGGAGTTACGCTCGATGTCGGCGGCAAGTCACGTGGTGAGGATCGCTCATCAATTCCAACTTCGATGAACTTGGGAAGCTAAGAATCAAAACTTACTATTTTTAGTAAAGCCACCCTCAACAGGCTATAAATAGCAGGGTGACTAAAAGTTGCAGTGTCGACAGGTTGAAAAGGTTATGAAGAAGCTGTGTTTAAAATTTCAGGCCATTCCGAGCTCCAGAAGTCCAAATTCAAAGGACTTACTATAAATAGCAGGGCACGTAGGCTGGCGAGGATGATGAAAATTTTGTCTAAGTCTGGAGTCTCGTCCAGCAGGCATACCAAAATGCGCCCAGATTGATGAAGAGGCATAAAAATTTCAAGATGCAAGTTCATCCACCACACAGGGCAAAATGCGCCCAAGATAAGAAGGTCAACAAAAGTCAAAAGTTTTTGTCCTGCTCAGGGGTCCAAATGCGCCCAAGGAGGAAGAGGGAAAAGTTGAAGAAAAAATTCTAAGTATGAAAAATCCTTCTCTCTCATTGAAATGCGCCCATCCTTCTCTCTCATTGAAATGCGCCCATCCTTCTCTCTCATCAGAATGCGCCCAACTTACAAGGAGTCAAAGCATGGTCAACATTTTCCATCCTCCTTCATGGCTAAAATGCGCCCAAGTTCATGCAAGTCAAGACAAAAGTTGGAAGTTGGAGGGTCACAAGGCGTGGAAGCTAGTTTCATCCTTCTCCCTCATTGAAATGCGCCCATCCTTCTCTCTCAAGGAAATGCGCCCATGTTTGAAGTGTAAGTGGTAAATGCGAATGGTAAACAAGGTGAAAATGTTACCTAGGCGTGGTAAACTCAAGGAAAAAGGTGGGCGTTATCCTCCTCCACACTTAGAATGCGCCCAAGGTGGTGGGCCTTAGTGAAATCTTGCTAGGCGTTGAGGATGAAATGCTAGGCGTTGGAAAATATTTGGAAGTGTGGAGAATAAAATGCTATGTAAAGTGTGCACCTAGAGTAAGGGAGTTATAAGGTGTTGAAATTTTTTTTTTTTTTTCAAAGATATTTGAAGGCGTTAAGGATGAAATGGCAAGTGCTAGGCGCCTTGGGTAGAAATAAAATATTTTCTAAGTGTTTAAAATTTGCCTAGGCGTTGGGCTTTTAATGAATATTTTCCAAGTGTGTAGTGTGGAGTGAAGATGAAATGTGCAAGGCATGCCGGAACAAATAAAAATTTTCTAAGTGAAAGTTCCTCTCCACTGGCGATCAACAAAATATTTTCTAAGGCAAGATTTCAAAAGTGCAAGAAGATTTTAAAATATTTTCTAAGGAAAATTATTTTCTTCTTAGAAAATACGCCTAGAGCTCCAAGTTGATGAATTTTCCAGAGCACGAGCAACTCTTCTCAGTGATGGAGTCAGAAACAATGATGTTTCAAGTTCTTCATTTTTTTCAAGAAGTCAGAGCTACACAAAGTGATCACAGGCGAAGAACGAGTTTAAAATGATGGAAATAATATTTTTCTAAGGTTCAAAATTCGAAAATTTAAATGAACCCGTTCGTTGGGTACCCATGGATTCGAGGCGTTCTGAAGAAAATTTGCTTCTGGGTACTGAACATTTGCGATGATGAATGGATTTCCAAGTCTTCTGAGCTTCGCCGACACTTTTTCAGTAAGGAATTTAATCGGTGCTTGAATTGTGGATTTTCCTAAGGGAGAATTTTAAATTTTCTAAGGCAAATTTAAATAAAATGAGTTTCCAGAGTGAATTTTCTTCGAACGATGAATCTAAAGGGAATTGCCTAGATGATTTTGATTAAATTCTTCGAAGATAAATTTTCCAGAGCTGATGATGAAGTTAAGAATTCGAATTCAAGTGACGGAGCTCCAGCTGGTGAGTAAAATATGATGAAGTTAAATTAAATTTTTTCGAAGAGGAATTCAAAACGCCAGTCAAAGTCAAGTTTCTAGAAGAATAATATTCCCGACGACTGGAGACAAGTGTCAGAAGAAGTAGAGAGGGAAATTTCGAATTGTTGAAGTGGAGTAGTGGAGTTTAATGGCACTGGCTAAAATTAACGTCTTCTAGAATTTGAATTTTAGCTATAAAATGGAGAGGCTTTTCACTCATTTTCACAGCTGGAGAAAGCGCACTTGCTCTGAGATTGAAGCATCGAAGTAAGTTGCTGAGGTTTGAGGGAGTTCAAATTTTGCTGAGAGGTTGAACTTGTTGAAGAAGACGTCTTGAGGCTTGAGAGTTGCCATTTGAGGGACGTCCTTGCTGAGGTTGCTAGAGGCTTGAGGGTGGTGCGCCATTGCTGATTGAAGAAGTATTTTGAGAAG
>VDFB02358049.1:0-23693 GCA_007258455.2 Sequoia sempervirens
TCTTTACACTTGGCAGAATAATGGCAAGCAAGACCTCACATCCTCAAATCATACCACAACCTGAAGGTATGCCAAACGCATAGAGTATTCACATTTTCTAAAAGTAAAAAATGGCAAGTCATATTACCTTAGAAAATCAACAATTAGACAAATAACCTTAGATAAATTTTACATAATAATTTTAATTGATATCAATTCCTTATCATTTTCTTAGAGAATAATGATAGACAAGACACATCTTTACATCATATAACAGCTCAAATGATAGACAAGACCCACATCTTTACATCATATCACAGCCCAAAGATATGTCAAATATAAAGTCTTTATATTTTCAAGGAGCAAAGAATGACAGTCATATTACTTTAAAAACAACAAGAATTCAACATATTACATTAAATAAATTGTATATATTACTTTTAATTGTTATCAATTACTTATCAGCCCAACAATGTGTTAATGTAAAAAAGAATGACAAGCCATACTACTTTAAAAAGAGCAAAAATCGAAAGTATGACCTTAGATTTTACTTATTACTTAATTGATATCCATCGTTTATCAGTTTCTTAGAATAATGGTGGGTCCTAAGATATGCATCGTCTAGGTTAAACTTTAAAACCGTATAATGTACCTCACGTTGTAGGCTCATAAAATTTTGAGATGCGAATAATTTTATTCTTCCAAAAGAAATAAACCCAGCTGTGAGGAGGTTCTCTCAAATACTTTAAGATGGTACCCATTTAACGTGTCGCTAAGAAGAGAATTGGATTCAAAGTTAAAAGAGGCGAGCAATTTAACGGGGAACTTAATTAGAATATTTCATAAATCTGTTAGTATTTATATACATGACATCATTTGAATGCAGACATCCTCATCTGCTGCTTTGCTCTTTTAATTAGATATAATCTTGGTCTGTTGGCGTTGAGTTTAGGAGGGTTGAGATTGCAATGGATTATGATCTGAATGACTGGAAGATGATAGCTGCCACATGTGCTCTTATAGCACTAATGCTATGGGACATTGCATTGGACAGAGCCAAGAACTATGTAAAAGTATTGCTTAGTTCGTGGATCCCAAGCAATCTCTTCGTTTTAAGTGCTCTTACAATACAGATTTTAGGTTATGTTGATATTCAGAAAGTGACTTTTTTGGCACGTCCAATGAAAGGAACTTGGAAATGCTGATTGGTAACCAACTTGTAATGGATTCCGCGAGGCTCACAATGTGTGTTTTTGTGGGATGTCTTATGCCTGGAATGGCCATGGCGGGCACCGAAGGTAGATGGACCAACGTAGCTGCCTTGTTTCTAACACTCTTGTTTCAAGTCGCTACAGAAATTTATGCATTGCAGAATACTAGGTAATAACCCCCAAATCAAAAGGGAAGCTGGCCTGTGGTTCGTGTCATCCAGTGGAATTCTCTTACTGGGAGCCTCATCTCTCCTCCTTTTGTTAGGGATAGTTATCTTGTCTGGTAAGTTAATGCGTGACTTTGTGGGTCCCGTAGTTAACAAAACACTATGTGAAAATGGAAGGCGAAGGTGGCAGAGTTTTAGAAACGAGGTGATGAAGTCGCGGGTTGCAGCTCGTGCATGGAAGACATGGTACTTTATTTGCAGCTCATTGTACAGTCCAGGTGTGGGAATGATTGTCACGATTTGTGTTGCAGTTATGGGCGCTAAAGTGGTATGTCGTTCATCTCTTCTTCATTATAATAATGGAGGTAATTTTGCATTTTATCTTCAGTACATTTTCATTTTAGTGGGTTGAATCCTCATGCTCTACAGATGGTTCAAGGCGGCGCTTTATTGTGGAAAGTCACTCGAGAAAGAGAGATTCATCCATATCATATATCTCTCCTTAGAGCCAGCCGCCATTGTAGTCAACCCATTATGCCCTGGACTGGCATAGTTTCTCCTAAATCCGGAATTTAAGTTGAGGAATATACTAGTTTCTGTCTCCTGCCCTGAACCGCTCCTTTCCTTGTGTTGTGATTTTAGCAATAAGTTCTCTGTGGTTGTTCTGCTTCATCTGTTGGTATTTCTCGGTTCTGGTATTCGGCAGCCAGTTTGTTCACGATCTTTTGAAGCTTGACAACAAGAATGTTTTACCATCAAATCATGAGCTTTCAAAATAATGGTTAATAATGGATGGCACAGTGTTCGAAGATGAGGATTTGAGAAGAATTTATTGGATAGTCAATAAAAAATCACTTACAGAATAAAGGATAGCATGGACGAAGGTAGCAAAATTAGAGAAAGCTTCCCAGGACTTCTTTCAATAATGGGAAACCGTACATTTGCTCAAAATCAGTGTCTCCTGCCCAGCGAGGACAGTTGATGACAACAATAACAAGAATATGCAATGGCATCGCAGATCTGGAGATAGGCGCGGATATGGAGGATGCGTTGGCAGCATACAGGGAGACAAAGGATGTGCTCAAGTTTGTGGACTGTCCGGACAACATACTTGTGGACCCCCTCGACATCTTCGGCACATTCAATTTCAAAGTGTTTGCCGAAACTATAAGTTCTTTTGTTTTGTTTTTTTTTTTTAATTGAATCAATCCAAAACATCACATAAAAATAATAAATGGGCAGTCAAAAGACTGTCACACAAGTAAAGTCAAAAACAAATCAGTCAAACTATTTCATAGCAATTGGATAAACTCCGTATAATACAATTCTTAAATTCTGAATTTAACCATGCTATGAAGTTGTTTTGAACATAAGGAATCATTCCCATGTAACTGCAGCAAGTGTACTTTATCTTGTCCAAACGATTGTTGATCTTTATATTTTCCTTTGGGACCCCTTGTAATTGAGAGCACAAAAAGACAATTTGGAAGATATATCATAGTAAAACTTTAACATTTCTTCTTCATAATGAACATTATGCTTTGAAAAAACTGCTAAACATTTATATTTCCATATGTTAAGCAAAATAGTATGTTGCATAGACTCAGCCACAACATTATTTTGAAGATCGAGGCCCAAATCAAATAGCTTTCTAGCTTATAGTATGCTCAAAGATTTAGGGAGGAGTCTAAAAATTGTATTCCATTTTCTTTTAACCCATGAACAATCCTAAAAAACATGTTTTAAGCTTTCCCTTTGCTAACATAATGGACATTTAACAAGTTGCACAACAATGAATTTCAATCTATCACCAATAGGCAGTTTGGAGTGAAGTAATTTCCAAACCAAAACTTGAGCATTCATATCAAGTTTCGATTTTCATATCTGAGCACTTAATCTTCTCCAAGTTTTTTGTTTTAGCTTGCATTTCCATTTCTGATTAACTCTAGGATTTAAAGACAAAGAAGGTAGAAGTTTAAGATAATTTTTCTTTAGAAGAAAGTGACCAAACTGAAACCTAGACAGCCACCACCAGTCTTTAAGCACATTACATTGCATAGGAGTGCATAGTTTAATAACCAAATCCATAGGAACCAAAGCTTTCAAAAAAAGTGACAAAGCCTTTAAACTTGTTGTTAAGACCAAAGTTGTTCTTAATAATTTTCCAATTAATCCATTCCATAGCATTAAAATCCCAAAGATCCCCAAATTAACAAGTCCCTTTATTGAAAAGACTACAAGCATATCTTGGAAAAGCCATGGCAAGCAATTGACCTTTGTATTGAACCATTTTATTCCACTAGATGGATGATGAACTAAAACTGAAGTCGTGATGCAAGGAAGCACTTCTCCAGTTAAGGCATTTGAAAACCTTTTGTCAAGCCTTCCATATGGACATAAGGGAGGATGAAGCTTTTATCTTAAAATAAGGAGCCATCAAGATTTTATCTAACCAATGTACTAACAGCCATTTCCTTCTAGTGGTAGCTTGAACAATCCGAAACCGAACCAAAATATTCCACGGTTCCTCATTGTTAACCACTCTAACTATCCACTTGGCCGACAAACAAACTCCTTGAGTTCTAGGATCCAAGAGTCCCAAACCCCCTTTAACCTTAGGTTGAATACAATACAACCAAGAGGTAGATTTAGAACTAGCATCATCATTTCAATTGGACCATAAAAAGTATCAAATAATTTTGTTTAAGTCCCCATAACCTCTCTTCAAAGGCATTCAATAAGAGGAATAGTATACATGTCAAGACAAAAATATCAAATTCACAACTTTCAAGTTACCCACGAAGGACAAAAATTTATTCCCCTAATTACATAGTTTATTCCTTAACATGGTTAAATACCAGTTCCACATATTACAAGGTTAAACTCCCAACCTAAATAGAATCCCCAAGTAGTGAGAAATCTACCCATGTTTAATTTGCTTCTACTCTTTCGGTATCCAATAAGGGAAAGGGTCAGATTTCACCATTAGGAATTCAGTGTTATGAGCAACCAATTTAGAACTAGACACAACACAATATAATTTAAGAGGGACCACATCACATTCTCTATCTCCTCTTTTGAGTTATGTAGGAAAAAAAAACTATCATCAACAAAGTGTGAATTAAGAACTACATTACCATTGGGTAAATAAATACCCCTTATCAAGTTTATTTGATTCTATTTCTAGAATAGATATTCCAGAGCATCAACAGTAAGGATAGCCTTGTCTAATTGAACGTTGTAAGGGAAAGGTGCCTGATAACTCTTTGTTTGCAATCAACTAAGCATTAGCATCGGTCAAAAGGATTTGTATATGTATAAATATTTTAGGTCCAAAACCTAGCCATTTAAGCATTTTAAAAATAAAACTCCAATGCATTCTATCATATGCTTTAACAAAGTCTCTCTTCACCAATAAAGCATTAATTGTTGATCCCATTCAATTGTTTCCCAAGCAAGAATGATATTATCAAGAATAAACCTTCCACCAAGGAACCCAGTTTGTTCTAGTCTAACAATCAACTTTTTCACTAGTTTAATTCTAGTAGTAATCACTTTAGTAATAATTTTATAAGAGGTGTTAAGCAATGTGATAGGTCACCATCTAGAAATAGTATCTTCATTCTTCCCTTTTAGTAGAAACTTGCTAATCCCTTTATTAATAATATGACCTAAATAACAATGTTCTAATGCCTCTAAGTAAACAAGATAAAAAGTCATCTTTAATGTTCTACCACATTATGTGATAAAATTCCACTCGTAACCAATCAAACCAAGGACTTTTGTTATAAGGGATTGAAAAAACAACATGTTCAAGGTCCTCCATAGATAGCTTTGTATCCAACAAATGGCTATAATCAGTATCAACCTTTTTAGGAATAACATCTTTGACCATTTCTTCTAAAATTGGTTGAGTGTCAAACCAAAGATGATCTTCCTTAAAGAGATTCTCATAAAATTTCTAAAATAAACACTTAGTAGGTCTTTAGGATTAGTATAAAAACATCCTGAATCATCTTAAATAGCTCCAATATATTCCTTGTGATGTTTATAATTTAAGAATTTGAAAGAATATTTTGAACCTCTATTTCCCTCCTTAACCCAATGAAGTTTAGCCTTGATAAAGCTCCTTGACCCCTATACATGTCAATTTTTTGATGTCAATTTTATGAAGTTGAGTTTCAAGAGTAGCTATGGTGGCTTGTACCTTATGATCATTAGGATTTGCATTTAATAATTTTCTATTGTGTTCAAGTTTTTCTTGCAAATATTTTTCCTTATGTTTTTGTTTCTAGGAAAGTCTCCTCCCAAAAGCACAAACAAAAACAGCACAACATGAAATATCCCACTACCACCAATCCCTATATGACTCACCTTCATTAGGTTTAGGAATAGAGTTCCAAATTTAAACAAGAGCAGTCGTGCATGCCTTTCTTTTAAGAAGGGAAGTATTGAGTTTATATGGAAAATTTTCAGCCTCATTGAAATTCTCTTCACCAAAGATAGAACAAAAAATTGGGAAATGATTTGAGAGAGTAGAAGAATAATCTACTCTTATACTACAACCAGTTGTATCTGAAATAACACATAACTTAGGAGAGATGTAAAATATGTCAACTCTACTCAGCTTTCTATCCTCTCCAAATATACAATTATACCATGTAAACCAATTATTGTCATGACTAATACTCTTGTTATGTATTGGATCAATCAGACCCATCGAGTTGTGGAAAAAAAACCATTTATCAAATTCTTCATTGCTTAACTTTATATGACTTTTCCAACTATGATCACTACGATAATCAACCATATCGAAATCACCTCCTATAATCCAATATGTATTAGGAAGGCTTTTACCCATCCAATCCCATAGCTCACTTTTGTCCTTCCCAATGTTAAGAGCATAGACTGAGAAAAATCCAATAGGTTGATCATTGATAAAAGTATCGGTCAACCCAAACACAACTATGCAAAGGGTCCTCACCTTTATCAATGATAAACTTATTCATCCAAGAGGCTAAACAAATAACTGAACCCCTAACTTCTCTATTCAACATATGAAGAAATGAAGCATCTCTCCATACATTGAATAAAGAACATTCAAGGTGAGGACCAACAAGTTTAAATTCTTGAAGAAACAAAATATTAGGCTTCCACTTTCCAATCATATCCTTAACACCATATTTGCAATGAGGGAGAGAAATCCCTCTTACATTCCAAGACATAATTTTGAAACTCATGGAAAAGAGGGGAAAGAAGAATCCCCCTCTATTGGCAAAGATTCATACCAATTAGCAATAGAGACGGAATGATCAAGAGCGCATGATTTTGAAATAGAAGGAGAAAGTGATCTAGATCTCTATCTAGTTGAAGTGGTTTGAACAAACTCAAAATTAACAACTTAGGATGGGGACCTAGACCTTTGACATGGAGAGGGAGAAGGAAAAGAATAAGTTTGATCCAAGGATTTGGAATTAGGCTGGTAAGATACATGTTGAACCCCTTGATGTTGAGGTAAACTACTCTTCCTAATAGTAGGCTCAAGAGGGACTTTTCTTTTCCTAATAACTTTCCAACCATCCTCCATCACAACATCTTTATATGGCGAGTGTAGGTGATCAAAGGCATTACTATTTTGTGCAACATCATTTCATTTACTTGGGCTTTATACAAGTGATAAGGATTTATTAGTAACAAGGACTAAAGGCTAGTTTTCAACATATTGTTGTTTAGAGTGTGTCAAAGCTTGAGATTGAAGAATTTTGTTCCTCCTGGATGGACAATCCCTTATCAAGTGGCCTTCCTTATGGTAATAAAAATAAGCATTATGTTTATTTAGATAGACAACAAGCTGGTAAAACTCAAACCCTGGACCGATAAGCTTAATATTATCAGGAAGTTGATTATTTCAGTCCATCTCCACACAAACTCTAGGGCGAAATTTTAAACTAGAAAATTTATCAAAGTTATTTTTGTACCAAATAACTCTTCCTTGGAACTATGCAATAATTTCATGCAAAAATGGTCTATATGCTAGATTCAAAAAAGGAAATTCCACCCATAGAGGATGTTTTGATCTAGAATGCCCCTTAAGGTGGAAGCCTAAATTCCATGCCTATTTATAATAGACCTAACCAAAAATTACCCAAGTTCCATATTATAACACTAACTTAGCATGTTCAAAAAATTTAAACTTGCAAGAAACGTAACCTTTCCCTAAACCCCTCAAAGCCTCAATTTCCCATCCCATGTTTTCCAAATTTATCTTTTCCCATTTACAAAAATCTACCTCAAAAGGAACTCCTCTTAAAAAAATAGAATGATTGATCTATGTTTACATTCAGCAATACAATCAATAACATCATCAAGGAGGAGAAATTATAAGGTTTTACCTAACTCTGAGTCACCTTGCTCTTCCATTTTAGAAGCCTCTCTCCCCCATTTTCACCTTCCTAGTTCAACTCAGTTTCACCATTCAGATCTCCATTATCACTATTCAAACCTTACCATTTTTCTCACTATCATCAAAAAATTCTCCATCTTTGGAATGACCTCCTCCAAACAAGTGGATCTATATTCTTAACCTCATATCCCCCTACACCATATGGTCGAACAACACAAAAAATAGAAAGGTTATGATGCAGGTCATGGGTATTCAGGAAGCTTACTCTAAAAAAACACTACTCTGCTTAAGACACGATCGCGTTCCTTAAACACGAGCACCTCCAACAACCCCCACTATGACAAGCACAACCACACGACCACAACCTAGTGCCCTGTAAAGCGAAGGAGATATGGACAATGTGTTTAGAAATTTCAAGGAGGGGACATCTCTTGAAGAAAACCGACATGGAGTAGAGCAAGAGCTTACACAAGAAGAGAGAGCTAGAGTAGACAATTAGCTTATATAGTTTAAGAACCTATTGGAACACTCTGATGAAGCAGTGTTAAATAGTCTCTTGATCAGACTTGGTGAATATTCTCATTACAACCTAGAGGATTTGGGTGAAATCCTATGCATATTGGTGCGCCATATCATTGTTTCTAATGTGTTAGATGCTTGAAGTATGATACTAAAATGCACAAAGTATTGGGCATAGAATATGGATGAAAAGAAGATTGAAAGAGCTATTGAACTTGCGGGAATGGTGAGAGCACTCTTAGAATATCTTGTCGAAGATGAGGATATCATTTTTACTATGTTTTTAGTGTGGATTTAAAGTATAAAATTGAACTTGCAGGAATGGTGAGCGTACTCTTAGAATATTTGATCGAAGATGAGGATATCTTATTTAATACTTTTATTGTGGATAAAGTATAAAATTATTATTGATTGTATAGTCATTCTATTATTTGATGATTAAGTAGAGATATCACAAGTCTTAAGTCCAAATAGATAAAAGCATGAGAGTGATGATAGAGAATTTTAGTTGGTCTAGTGGTTGACAAGAAATTTCCCTTTCAAATCCAAATTATTTTTTTGTACAATTGGGAAACAAAATTTTAAATATCAGAAAGTCTCCAATTATGGTGTTTGATATTTTTAAAACTAATTTGGTAGGATGATAGACCACCTTTAAGATGAACTTTTTTAGTAATTTCTCAAATTTGGGTTTTTATATTACCATTAGAAATTTGGTTTTGTAAAAATATATAATTTTTTCCATCAATGTTGGATCAAAGTCAGTCATTTTCTTTATAAAAAGTGTTATAGAGCTTTGTACTTTTACATTAAATATGAACATCATATCCCAAAATAAATAAAATATCATATAAAGAAATAACAATATCATCAAAAATATCAAATACTCAAAATAAAACATTAATACCAAATGAAAGGAACTATTCCCATATCACCACTATTATTAAGAACTCAAAACAAAGTTATAATACCAGTGAAAGGAAACTAATAATTCCTACATCAATCCCATGAGAGAAGAAATGGAAAAGGTTACAAATTGAAACACTATTTAGTAGAGAAAAACAAATGACATAATAAATATCCTATGAAACCCTTGTAGAAAAATATCAACCTCAAAGCACACTCGATGTATTAGTCAAAAAAAAATTAAATACATTAATAAAATTGTAATACTTTATCACAAGTACAAGGAAGGATATATCAAAGAATTGGATACATGGAGTTAATCCTCTCACAACCCTTGCTTCTAGAAACTAATCCCTATCATGTAGACACCCCCCCAACAACAACCCACCCATACATTCTTGGCAACACTATAATGTCACAACCACAAGGAACAAGGGGATAAATTATGGGAAAAAATCAGGATAATCCAAGAAAACTAAAATCATTCTCAAAGCACTAATTCATTTATCTAACTTATGGGAAAGCCCAAAATTGAAAACTTATAATAGTTTTCAATACCATGTGCTTAAGCCATGAGAAAATATTTTATTAAAATTAACATAAAGTCTTGGAAAAATCTACCTCTCTTAAAAATGATATCATGAATTATCCATAGAGCCTTCTTGATTTGGATATACTTGCCTAAATCCTTCTATTTATGCTCTTTCTTCAAAGTAACATCTTTTCACAATATAAAAGTGCTAAATTCACATGTATGACTTCCATGACAATAAGTGCTACTTATAACTTTTTAAGCACAAATTACAAAGTGAGATTCTCATTCAAGTGGACACATAACTAATATAAATCACAATAGTAACATCAAAAATTACAAGTTGGAAAACATGTAATTCCAATGATCTCCCACTTTCTATTACCTTCAAGATAAAAATGAAACTAGTAAAGGTGAACTAGCTACCAAAAGAGATAACTATGTTGTAAATCCATTATGCTCTCAAGATTTGGAAAAGCATCTACAACTATCACCAAGTTGACCCCTCTCATCCTTCATCATACAAATTCATGAAGGGAAAAATCCCTAACCAAGCTATTAATGTTTTGATTATGGTAAGTTTGAGAAGGGCCCATACTTTTTATAGAGAATCCATAAAAGTGAAGAGAAAACAAAGATCACCAAAGGTGATACAAGGAAAGAACAAGTACAGCACCAAGACTAGAAAAGCTTTTTATTGGAGCCAAGAACCAAGATAAAGTTTGGGAAAGACCCAAACCCAATAAAAACCAATCAAGGAGGTTTTAATTTCAACTTCAACAAAGACTACATAGTAGGAGCTAGGTGAACATGAAGGCCCCCAATATTAATAGGAAAGTTACCAATCTTGTTAAAAAAAAAATTCTTATCATTGCAAGAAGCACCATCTAGCCTAAATATCTCATCAAAAAAATATTTACCAGAAATACTGGAAGGAAACTCAAAAGAAGTAGCACCAAGTCCAACATTCATCTTCCTATTTTTCCCTAACATAGGACTAATACCAACAATTACCTTCAAAGGCCAATGTTGGATCAAACTAGATTTCACCATTTTGGGTACTCATCGTAGTATTCAAATCTTTATCATGATGAGGATAACCCTAAACAATAGACGAATGTAGCTAACCAAATTCATAAAGAAGTTCTTGCTCCTAAGACCCAAGCTTGGAGCAAAAGTTCACACTTTTGGGCATCACAAATCTTGACTCAACCAAAACATAAAATCTTGCAAAGAGAAAGTTGGATCTATTTTTAGTGACCTTATCTAATGTAATAAAATGACCAACAACATTAGTAATATCTTGAAGAATATCTTCATCCTAAAATTCCAAATCTACAAATTTTGGAGCACATGGAGTAACTGCTTGGCTCCTAGAAATAATTATTTTGCATCGGGGTATGTGCAAGATCATGATGGGCCAAAAAGTGGTGATATGATGGGTATGCGTAGGGTATGTGGTTGATGACTTTTCACCCAAAATTGGTGAAACAAAAGGGTTTTTAAAGGAGATTCTCAAATTTCCACCAATATAAATTATGTTTTACTTTGAATTTAATAAATAATTATTATTCATTTTCAATTTGAATTACAACTAAATTCTGATATTTTGATTGAAAAACATCTATAGCTTTCAAATGTATCACATTTTTTGAATTTGAAATGTGTCACATTCTATTCTTATACTATAGGATTAAAAAAATTGAATTTCATGAAGTTTTGACTAAGTTAAGGTGGTTAGACATATGATTTTATATATTTTTTAAAAGTTGTAATAAAAAAATTCATAATTAATTATTTACTTGGAAAAAATTACAAAAAAATATGCATCACATCGAGACATGAGTCCTCTACTTATATATAAAATCTTATAAAAAATATTATCATTTTATTGTGGTTAGGGTGGTTAGACAAACACTTCTTATTTTTCCCCTAAAATTTAAGTACTCTTGCATTGAAATTTCAAATTTTCACCAAATAGATTTTATTTTTTTAAATAACCCTACTAGTTTAGAAACTACATTCAATTTTCTATATATTCTATTCTTACGATTTTTGAAATAATATAGATAACTTAAATTTTATGTCAAGTTTCCTAACTCGATTTTTAATTTTTGCTACTTAAGGGCCTATTTTTTCCATGATGATCCTACACATTCCCACCGACTAAAGGGCCTTTTGGAAGGTAGGAGAATCTTCATCAAAAAATGAAAGTGTTGTTTTTCTTATATGAATTTCTCCATCGTATTTGGGAAAATATAGCTACCTTTGGATGTAATGTGATTGTCAAATGAATACATGACATGTGTACAATTTGTCCCAAATATTGTTTCGCTCCCTTGTTCTTATAAGAGGTAATTCAAGGCCATTTGTACAAGTTTCTAGCATATTGAGGTTAGAGAGAAATTTTGTAACAAGTCTGGTTAATAGAGTTGAGTATTATTTTAGGTTCTACAAGTTTACTAAATTTTGTAATGATGAATGTATAGCAGTACTATCACCTTTTGATAAATAAATGGCAAGATATTCAAGACCAATGTTCTCCACTGTAAACATTGCATAAGTATTGAATATAAGTGATCAAAGATTTATGTTATTCATCTTCTTGTATTTCCTTAATTTATGTTCAAATGTATTTCTCTTATTTAAAGAATTAATTAAATTGTATTAACATGAATGAAGAATTATACAATTATGTGCACGGATCACTAAGTATTACTAGTTGAGTCTATGGTGTTAATGGTGTAAGGTATCATTACTAGGAATTGTAATGATAGAACTAATACTATTGTATGTTTTCAATTATGAGGTTTAGGATTCTCCACCCAATGGATAAGGCACTAGTCATTTAGTGTTGCAATCTCTTAGATCATTCACAACAACTACATTCAAATCAACTTTAATCTAAAATTCCTGTATGAATGTACATCGAGCTTAATGTATGACATTTTCTCATGTCTAAGTTAGATGTTACCATGAAGATTTGCTAGATTTTTGAGGTATTTTATCTGTTGAACAATTAAAGGAGAATTATTTGTTTGAAATGCAATGTATGTGATAATTGGCACAAGAGTACATCATAATACACATTGTAGGGATCACCCTCTGGAATTTTGTAGAGCCCAAAGTGCAGAGGGAAATCCTAGCAAGCTTTCACCTATTAATTGGCCAATCCTCACAGTTGTTAATCATTGAATTTTGGAAAATTCATAGATAACTAATTAGATTAAGTTTGGTTCATTAAAAACAACCAATAGATTGGTGACTCTACTAGGGACAATGCTAGTCCAATGTCTCTCTAGGTTAGATCTGGCACAGTCAGAGTCAATTATTTTCATTTTTCTTTGTTGTTTGAAGGAAAATTTTATGCAAATTCTCAGCATAGGTTATATCCAGTCTCTGTGTGTCAAATCCTAGTTGAGAATTTTGTTTCTTGTCAGGTTATGTTCAAATTCTTATCTAAAATTGTGAGTGCTTCTCAAAATCTTGATATATTTCATTTATAGACAATTGTGCCTTAGTACCATAATATCTCATCAGACCGACATGATGTAAAATTAAACTTAAAACCTAATTTCTTTTACTCATACCCCAAAAATGACTCAAATGGGACTCATTACCACTAATGGAAAATGGGTCCCACCTAGATGGGACTAATTCACCACTAATGGTGAATGGGTCCCACAGGTCATTTTGCTAGCTGGAATGTTGAGAAATAAGAAAATTAGGCTTATATGATGACTATGTTGGTTATTTGATCAACTTATGCCTCGAGATGCACAATATGGGTTAATAGGGGCATATTAATGGTGATATAAAAGTAAATTAGGGCTTGAGACACATAATTCAAGGTGAAAGTGTAATTAAATACACTTTACAACACTAAAATGAGGTCCACACAGCTAGGAAGGCATAAGAACCATTGTGAACATGCAAGACACATTACAACACTTGGTTAAAGTTAATTTACTTTACAAGCCTTCTAAATTAATGTGATGATGTAATTAAATGTGTTTTATAATTTTGAATTAAGGGAAAATAGGTTCATTCAGTCTAGAAAAATGTGAAAGTCCTTTACAAGACTCTACAACAACTTTACAAGACATCAATAAACACATTTTATTCAATGTGAAAGGGTCAAAGACCTAGTGTGGATGCACAAAATACCTCACAACACTAGATTAAGGCCTCATTATGTCCAATTAATCTCATGTCAAGAAAAGGGTGAGCTTTTCTATGGCACATTTAGCCCCCACTTTAGTGAGAGGATGAAATTACTTCAAACTCACACTAAAGTAGACATTCAAGAGAGAACCACATGTAGGTCAAGCCCCCAAGATACAAAATCATGCAAAGGAAAGATGGAAAGAGATACAGGGTGGAAAAGATGTACTCACTCTGGTCCCACAGAACTTTAGGTTATCTACAAGGTGAGAAGGCCACAACATACTCGCTCTAGGGCCATAGAACTTCTAGTCATCCGTGGGGTGAGAAATCCTAAAAAGAGATACATACGCTAGTTGGTTTGCACTCACAAATGCAAAAGTGGCTATGTGGAAATGTCATGCCACTAGGTGGGCTTCCCACTCAACCATGTCAAAGTTATACCTCCTAATAACTTTAACAAGGTGCCACAAAGAGAAAAGGAAAAAGGTGTCAATTCGAGCTTCATGAGACAAGAAAAGCTTCATATGCTTAGAACTCATGAACAAATAGGATGGAACCACAGGCATGCAAGTTGTGTTATGCAAGGTGGCCATACAAAATGCAACAAAAAATGCAAAAATGTAAAGTGTAAAAATGTAATGATGTTCAAAGGAGTCTTGTTCAATTTATGTAGGTCAGTCAATTAGGGAACATTGTGTCTAATGTCTCCAAGAGAGGACAAATCAAAGAATAGTAAATTCACAACTTAGGGGATGTAGTGCATTGCATCAAGCCACCAGGAGGAATGTAATATGCTAAGATAGATCACATTTATGAAGGAAATCACACCCAATGTCATCCAAAAAGTAACAAACCTCCATATAAACAACAAGGATACACCAAGAACAAAGAATGCAAATGAATTATGGTATTGTATGCTCCCCACTTTAAAGGAATTGCTACACACTTGTCTATGAGAAATTTCTTTAAAGTAGAAGAGAGAAGAAGACATGAGAGCTACTCAAAAGCCCTATGCCAAGTCATATGTTTCTGATAAGTTGTGTCATGAAGAAAGGGGTAATATGTCACATGCAAGTCAATCTTAAGACATGTTGTCCACATCCCAAGCTTGATCTTATACATTCATGAAAGGTTAATGATTATCAAAAGAGACAATGACAAGTGACATACAGGATAAGGAATTCTAACCCTTTGCCCCCACTTAGTGTAGGACAAGGGTGAGCCTGGAATGGATGATGGTATGTTTGCAAAGAATGCAAAACATGCAATAGTGAGTATGCTATGATCCTACAACTATGGCATGGCAAGGAGCAACAACTAGCATTATTTATATGGATAAAGAAGATTCTTGGAAGAGTATTGTGTGATAGTGTTGATGTTGAGTGAAGGTTTGGTGATCGTGGTCAAAGGAGAATAACCAAGACCATGAGTTGTTAACTGTGTGATAGGGTCTATAGGATTGCGGATACCTTGTTCTCGAGCACCACAGCCTTTTCCACTATACCCAAGTTGTTTCATGAGGTCATACCCTTTTCTATAAAGCTATTTCAGTCCTTTGGAATTGGGTGGTTGTTCATTGTTGTGTTCATCAAGGGTTCTTGTGGAGTTTGTAGTATTGTCTATAGTGGTTACTTAGGTAGATTCTTTCGAAAGGTTGTCCAAATTTTGTATTGAAAAAGTGGTTGGTTGTGCTTGTTTCTCATCTTTCTTTTGTGTGAATATGTATTCACCCATAAATGAAGGTGCGAATACTAAGGATCCCCAATCATCACCAAATAATTTAGATGACCATTCCTCATCGTTATGTTCAATAATTTCTATTTTAGATGTTGGAATTAATGTTTTCAAAGGACTTGTAGTTCCTTTTTCAAGATGCAAGAAAATTTTAGGCTCGAGGTCTATTTCAACAATAAATCTTATTGTCGTAGACATATTTCATTGTACGATGAATGGTTGAAGGCATTAAATTCATCTCATGAATCCATGGCCTACCTAAGAGAATATTATATGAAAGATCATGAGGCATGACATGGATAGGAGTCTGCAAAGTAACCACCCCAACCATAATAAGCAAAGTGATTACACCGAGAGGTTGTATTGTTATATTGTCAAATCCTTGAATAGAGATAGAATCTGGTTTTGTTTGTGACCTGTCAGCATTTAATCGATCAAGGAGACTCACACTACACACATTAAGGGAATAACCATTTCTATGAGAGTGTTTTTGATACCTATGCTATTAAATCAAGAAATTATCATAAAGGCATCATGTTGATTACACAACTCCAAAGGAGGGAGCTCATGTTGAGGAAAGGTAATATCAAGATTTTTTTGTGTACAAGAGTTGCTACATCATTCAGAGTGGTACCAGGAGGAATTGTGATTTGGTTTAAGGCGGATTGAAGAATATTGTGGTGATTTGGTGAGTTCTGAAGTAAATCGCAAAGGGAAATTTTGGCAGGAGTATTCTTTAATTCTTCTATAAGGTCATACTCTTTTGTTTGTATGAGATAATCAGGAGTACTAGGAGGATTGGGTAAAGGTAAAGAGGTTGGGGTTGGTTGTGGCAGTTGTGGATTATTTCAAGTCTTATATGTATGAGCAACATTATCACTACTAGATTGTTGTGATGCATTAGTTTGAGGTGGGTGGAGGGTGTAGTTAGGTTTATAAGGATGAAATGGATGTGAATGTGGGTAAAGACTAAGTTGAGGTTTATTGGAAGGATGAAGCGGATGCGAAGGTGGGTAAAGGGTATGGTGAGGTTGAATATTGTTAACATCCCTTAAAAATTGAGATTCTGCATTGTCTTTGAAGGGGATATTATCGTTGTCTTGGGTCATAATATGCTCCCTAGAAGGAGAGTTGCTAGGAGAACAACAAACCACATGTTCATGAAAATTAAGGTGTAGTTCATCCAAAATAACTTCATCACATCCAAGGGAGTTATTAATGGTTGAATGTGTTTGATTATTGATAGTGGAGAGATTAGGGAAAGATTATATTTGATTGCTGGTTGTTTCTAAAGTCGGATTCTCTTGTTCCATATTGTTTACCATTCTAGGAGAGCTTGTAATATGTTCATCTAAGGTGGAAATTTGCAAAGTAGCCTCATCACAAGTATGAGGAGGATCAATGAAGGAATTGTTTCACCTAATAAAGTTTTCCATAGGTGAAAGGGAACAACTAAGGCTGTCATGACTGTCATTGGTTATGTTTTCTAACAACATAGTAACTGCTTCACAACTAGGAGAGATACTAGGAAAAGAACAAATGTGATTATCATGATCATTTATGACTTCATTGCTTTGCTCCCTAATATCTTCCAAAATAGGAGGTGTAGGGGAAGGATCATAAAGAGGGTTGTTGTAGACCTTAAATATTCTATTATTTAAGACCAATCTATCATCCTCATAATTTACAATATCATTCAACTATGTTATATAGTATCTTCCCAAAGGGGATGACGAGAAGGACAAGCAAGATTTTCATGATGCTCAACGATTGTATCTTCTTTTGCCAAGATACCTCTGTCATTAAAAGGAGAGGTATTGGGAGAAGTACAAATTTGATCATCATGGTTATCTATGTATGCACTTATATCACATCATCCACATACATAGGAAAGATATGAGGGGGTGCAAGTTTAAGGTTAACATTGTCATTTTCACTCTCTTGCACTAAGATACTTTCATAAGTAGCAAATGCATTGAATGAAGGATTAACATGTTTATGAATTAACTTTTTTCTTTGAAAATTTAGAGAAGATTGAAACTAACATTTTGAAAGAACAATCTATGATAACTCAAAATGCAATGTAAAAGGCTGAAATGGAATACAATTTTCATAAAACAATTGTTTGATTATGCTATGTAATAATATGAGAATGTAAATATGCAATTTAAACTATGCATGAAATGAGCTAATTAAGGCTAGATTTTATGAAATTCATGCTACATAAATGAAACTAACTGATATATACAAGTTAAGGCACCAATCATAAGCCTAAAAACATTTTTTTGAGATTTGTAAAGTGTTGTTTCAGGGGGTCAAAAGGGATTGATTCGCCCAAGGTGGTGAATGAGTCCCAATATAGACCTTTTGCAAAATTTTCAGAAATTTGTGATTTATTTTTATGAATTCTAAGTGCCAAGATGTAGACCTAAGTGAAAAATGTAGAATTTCAGCAAATCTAAATGAATTTAGATGCTAGAAATGCAACCTAAATGCACTTGTTATGCAAAATTTTGAAACCTAGCATGCAAACTAATGAAAATGGAATGCATGACTAGATATATGATAAAGGACTCAAAATTAAGAAAATAAAGTATTCTAGAAAGAAGGTTCACCAAAATGTAACATAGATTTTTGGCACCTACTTGCTTTCTATCACTCCTAGGGTTTTTCACTTAGAAGGAGAAAGGTGGGCAAAAAATGCTTATGTTATCACTAGAATAAATGGAGAAAAAGGTGTGAAGTTTGTGTGTGGATGTGTTTGAATGCTAAAAACCTAATGAAAATTTATATTAAAGAGTGCAAACTAGTCTAATGCAAAAGTGCTGGAAAACACATTGAGTATTCAAACAAAAGACCTAGAAACATGAGAAAATTGTAATATAACTTAACAGAACTTAAGATATGTACATGGAATATAGAAGAGGATGGAATGAGACTTTGAAAACTTGTTTATGCTAAAATTTAGGCCTGGTGGGACTCATTCACCATTCTAGGCGAATCAGTCCTAGTTCTATATGACTATTCTAGAGCCCGTTTTAGCCAAATGGGTATCCAAATCCACAAAAATATTTAGAAAACATGTAAAGTGGGACTCATTCACCACAAATGAATAATTAGTCCACTTTTTACTTTTTGAAAACTCAAAAATGGAATTTGTAGCTTTTGGATTGCTCAATCTACACCTCTAGGTGTCCGGATCTGAAATTGCCAAATTTTGGCCTGTGACTTTTTCTTGATATTTTTTACTTGAATAATGAAGAGGTGACTTGAATAAATTTTCAACTTGATCTTCAATTATTTTCAAGCTTCCAAGAGTCCTAAATCTATAAACACACAAAAGGAGAAGAGAAAATGTTGATTGTTAGGGCATGGGGGTTTGCCTTGGTCAAACCCCTTTTAGGTAATTAAACCAAAATGATGAAAGAAAGTAATGAAACATGAAAAATGGAATTGATTACCTTTCCATGGTGATTGATCTTGAATTTTTCCAAGAAAACATGAAGATTCAGCCCTTGAATGTTTTAGAAAACTAACTTGATGACTTCTAATGAGCAAACCCTAGCTTGCTTGACTTGGATGAGAAGATAGATGATGAAATAATGATGAGAGATGTGTGAATGATTTGTTATATGTAAAATGAGGATGAAAAACACTTATTTAAAGACAATTGTGCCTTAGGACCCAATAATATATCATCATAGGCCGACATGATGTAAAATTAAACTTCAAACTTAATTTTTCCTGCTCAAACCTTGAAAATGACTCAAAATGGGACTCATTCGCCACTAATGGTGAATGGGTCCCACAGGGGTCATTTTTACTAGCTGGAATGTCAAGAAATAATAAAATTAGGCTTATATGATGACTATGTCGGTTATTTGATCAACTTATGCCTTGGGATGCACAATATGGGTTAATAGGGGCATATTAATGATGATATAAAATTCAATTACAGCTTGGGACACATAATTCAATGTGAAAGTGTAATTAAATACACTTTACAACACTAAAATGAGGTCCATACAGCCTAGGAAGGCACAAGAACCAATGTGAGCATGCAAGACACATTAAAAAACTTGGTTAAAGTTAAATTTACTTTACAATCCTTCTAAATTATTGTGATGATGTAATTAAACATGTTTTATAATGTTGAATTAAGGGAAAATAAAATTCATTAAGTCTAGAAAAGTGTGAAAGTCCTTTACAAGACTCTACAACACCTTTACAAGACATCAATAAACACATTTTATTCAATGTGCAATGGTCTGAGACCTAGTGTGGATGCACAAAATACCTTACAATACTAGATTAAGGCCTCATTAAGTCCAATTAATCTCATGTCAAGCAAAGGGTACTGTTTCTATGGCACACATCCCTAAAGGAATATCCCATAGTAAAGCTTCATACCATTCCTATGAGAGAGAACCAATGAAACTCACCTATTATACTCCTAAGCCTAGTGAGTCTCATGTCATTTTAGAAGATGAATATGAGATAAATAGGTATCTGCAAGCCTTGCAAGAAGAAGAGCTCAGACTCAAGGAGTTGGGATTAAGACAAGAAAAAGTAAGAGAGGATAAAATAAGGGAAAAAATGTTAGACAAAGAATCCTTAAGAAAGAGGGTTGAGGAAATGAGAGAAATAGTGAAAGAAGAACAAGCTCCTGCAAATACTTCTAAGACTGTTGTTAGTGAAATCCATGATCCTCCTAAAGTAACTATTCCTATGGGAACCTCTGCTACAATCTAACTTACACTAGTTATGTTGTAGCCACTAAGGTCTTAGAACCCTCTGTTGTTGTTAAGAAGTCTTTGCCTATTGACCATGGAAAGAAACCTATGGTTTAGCCTAAGAAACCCATCCCAAATACAAATAAAAAAACTTCATCCACTAATACATCCACCAAAAATTTGGAATCTAAATCCATTCCATCAAATGCACCTCTTGACCTTGAAGTATTAAGGTTGCAACTAGCCAATGAAAAGTTGCAACAAGAATTGAGTAAAATGGAAATTGCTACTACTAATGCAGAAATGGAGAGAAAATTTCATTTCCTCAAAACTTCCATCCTAAACCCAGGAGTATCAAGTTCTAGTCATACTATTCCCAATCCCCAATTACACAATACCAAATTAGATGGAATTATCCCTAGTGGTAGTGGTTGTGGTGGTGGACGTCAGTGTGGTGGTGGTGGAGGAGGTAGCAAGAATAAGAATACTCAATCTGGAGGTGGAAGTGGAAAAAGTGGTAATGGTGGAGGTGGAAATGGATTAAGGAAATAAACAAACGGTAATTAAGATGTTAGTGAACCCCATAATGATCAAAGAGATCGGGTTCACTAGGAGACCAATCCAAGTGGATAGATACCAACAATTATGCTTTGCTAGGATACATGGCTACCCAAATTAGTTTCCTGATGATATCAAGGTTGCATTGGTAATGTTGGGAATAATGCAATAAGTGGTGAAGATCAACTAAAATCATTTGTTAACGTCATGAATGATTTTTAGGTCAAGGCTAAAGATGTTATGATGAAGCTTTTCATGAGGTCACTCACTAAGGATGTTAGGGAATGGTATAGGTCTTTACTATCTAAGAGTATTGGTTCTTGGGAAGAATTTAAGAGGGTGTTTAGAGAGCAATATGGTGATCAGACTGACTCAAATTTCTTTCTTAATGAATTCAACAACATCTCTAAGGTTGAAATGAGATGGTTGTTGACTTAAATACCAGATTTCAAAAGTTCGTGAATAGACTGAACTAGTAATTTAAGACTCAATGATAATGTATTCCTATTCATTTATTGCAATGCATTTGATTCAAAAATGAGTTATCTATTGTGAGATAAGAATCCTCAAAACTTGAGAGTTCAACATTTAAAATGGTAGTCCATATTAAAAATAATAGAAGAGCATCAAGAAAAGGTTGGAGAAGAAATGATGTTAATATCTTGAAGAACCCAAAGAAAGAAGACAAGCACTCTACAGAAAGGATCTTCTCTTGAGGAAAAAATTGATAAAGTTGCAAGTTCTATGAAAGATATCATCTATAGACTCTCAAAGTAAGAGAAAGGGCTTATAAATGACAAGCCAAAGTTTCTAAAAAATGAAATACCTCCTAGGTTGCAAGATCATCTTTATAACACCAATTGGCATAATGGAAAGCCCATTCAGAGTAACTAGAAGAACACACAAAGCAAAGTTCCCCCTAATCCATTGTAGGAAAACTCTATGAATTTTACTAATGAAACACCCTGGTGTGTTTTTTCCAATTGCCACATGCTTTCCAAAAATGTTCAGTAACAAAAAAGACTGAAGAAGAACAAAACAAGCCTACTGATTGTGAGTCATTTCAAGAAAACGGTGAGGAAGTATTTTTGCTTATTGCATAGATCAGATTTTTTGATGAAGAGTGCTCTTTGGAAGAAGAGTTAGATGAAGTGGTTGTTGACTACCAAAGGAAAAAAATAGATGCTTATCATCAACAAATATTTCTTGATGAGGATGAAAATGTTGAGAACAATGTTTGTGCTATAAAAACAAATGAAATGAATGTGTTCTTGAGAATACCCTCTGATGAGGAATATGAAAAATTAACAGCATTGGTTGCAAAAGAAATAAATACTCATAATTTAAGGAATATAATTTTAAATTGTGACCAAGGTAAGGTAGGTATCATGTTCATGAAAGGGGTATGTGCAGGATCATCATGGAAAATGCAGGCCCTTAAGTGCATGCATGTAGAAAATCTCTAAAAATCGAGTTAGGCAACTTGACATAAAATTTGAATAAGTTTATCCTAGACATTTCAAAATATGTAAGAATAATAGAATCTATAGAAAATTGAATATAGTTTTTAAAACTACTAGGTTTTATTTTTTTTAAATCTATTTGGTGAAAATTTGAAGTTTCAATAAAGAGTACTTAAATTTCAAGGAAAAAATAAGAAGTGTATGTCTGACCACCTTAACCACAATAAAATGATAATATTTTATATAATATTTTAGATATATGCTAGAGGACTCATGTCTCGGCTGTGATGTATATTTTTTGTAATTTTTTTCAAGTAAATAATTAATAAGGAATTTTTAATTACAACTTTTAAAAAAAATATTAAAACTCATATGTCTAAACACCTTAACTTGGTCAAAACTTCATGAAATTAAATTTTTTAATCCTATATTATGTGAAGCATAGAATATGACACGTGGTTTTGGGATTCAAAAATGTGATAATCGCTTTGAAAGCTATAGATGTTTTTCAATTAGCCTATCAATTAGGACTTTAGTCATAATTCAAATAGAAAATGAATAATAATTATTTATTAAATTCAAAGCAGCTTACAATTTATATTGGTGGAAAGCTGAGAATCTCCTTTAAAACCCTTTTGTTTCATCAATTTTGGGTTAGGAAAAAATTCATTAGAAACATACCCTACACATACCAATAATATCACTCACTTTGGCCCATCATGATCCCCACACATACCCAAAGAGAAAAATGTAGAAAAATAGGGAACTAAAATAGTATAATTGGTCAAGTTTAAAGAAGGAGAGGTCAAAGCTAAGGAGAGTAAAGGACCTAAAATTTGGGCTAAAAGGAATAATGCAACCAAGAATAATGATGATATTGTCTCTCCAATTTTTAAAGAAAATATTTAAAATCCAAATGCAGATCAAGAGAAGAAACAAGAAAATAAGGAGGTTGAAAATAAATGTGAACAATAGAAGGTCTAGATTGAAGAACTAAGTGTGGTACCTTATGAATTACCCAAGTATAATCTAGTTGACATGTTTTAGTTGCTCTCCCAACTCAAGGTGAAAATTACACTAATGGAGATGATGAGAATTGAACATAAACAAAAGGTAGTGGCCCTTATCATTGGTGCTATTATGACTTGTTGTGATGAAAGGGTTTCTACTCAGCCTCAAGTGAGTGTAATTCAAGTTAGTGAAGAGTTAATGGAAGGAGACATTAGTGAAATCCATTAGATCTATTTAAGTGGTACTATCACTACCTACCCAAGTAATATTGATCCTTTTAATGTGACTCTAATTGTTGATGGTAAGCTTC